>JNHY02000070.1:0-66805 GCA_001691755.2 Amanita polypyramis BW_CC | reverse complement strand
GATTTTCAACACTATGTTTTCAGTTTGGCTTTTTTTTCAGCCCTCACTTGGATCCCTGCTGGTCACGCAGCCTTTCTAACTTTATTGAGCCCACCTTAAGTGGTTACAAAGAGGCAGGTCTGTTCTGGATGGTGTAGAGGGTTCTTTTACATTTCCACTGTTTTTCCCTGTCCTGCATCTCCAAGGGGTTTATGTTACATACTAGTCCAATATATGTGTTCTTTTTGGGGGCCTTTGGGCCCCCCTGTTGATTAAAAATAAAAATAAAAAGGTTTGATTTGTTTGCATCTGCTCCATAGCTGTAAGGTTTGCTTGCCAAGTCTGCCCAAGAAGTGTTTAATTTTTCTTTTTTTTTCTTTTTTACCCTTTGCACTGAACCTTGAGGTGCAGGTGCAGGTTTGCCAAAAAGGCTGAGCCCACATAACACTGAACCACAGTCAGTCTAACCATCACTCAGGACTTGAAATGCTTGTGCAAAGGTTATGATATTTGTGCAGTAAGAAAGTCAACTGTATTCATCTATAATCTATGGTGTTGCTCTCCCAGGCCACCTTGGATACAAGGAACACTCCCTGACTGTATAGCGATTTCCCAACCATGCCAAGAACCTCTCCACTCCCAGGCCATAGCCACCATGGTCGCAGGTGCCATACTTCCGCAAATCTGTAAACCAATAATACGGTGTGGGTTCAATGCCTTCTTTCTTGTATGCCCTGAGTAGTTCGTTCATGTCTGAAATCCTCATCGACCCACCAACAATCTCGCCGACGTTGGGCATGAGCAAGTCGCACGATTCTGTGTATATTTTTCCTTCCGCCGCGGCGTCTCCACTTGCTACGCCATCAGTAAGAGAAAACTTACCGCGGGGCATACTCTTCATATAAAATGCCTTCAACTCCTTAGGGAAGCCATATAAGAAGACTGGCTTTCCAATAATATCCGTCATTTGCCTCTCTGCTGCTTCGGCAATATCGTCTCCGACGCTATGGTCGACCATGATAGGTTCTCCGTCCTCGCTTTTGATGACATTACCCGTCTCGTCTTCTTGTGGTCGCCTGATGCCGTGCTCATTAAGCCAGTTAATTGCTTCGACGTAAGAAAGACGGAGGAAGGGACGTGTCGGCGCAACGAAGTTGGGGTTCAAGGTGCGAATGAGAGACGAAGCGACAGGATCGGCAAGCAGAAGGTCAACCGTTTCACAAATAACAGTCTCTACATGGTCCATTAAATCAGGGAACGTGATGAAGGCTAATTCTGCCTCTAGATGGGTATATTCCGAGAGGTGGCGCCTGGTATGACTATTTTCTGCTCTAAAACTTTCCTGCACACAAAACACGTCCCCAAGAGCTGGAAGGCAAGTCTCGAGATAGAGTTGGGAGCTTTGGGTAAGAAAAGCAGGCTGTCCATAGTAGTCTAGTTTGAATAGCGTCGCGCCACCTTCGACCTGAGTCTGAACAAGACATGGGGGAGTGACCTCGAGCAGGTTATGGGCTGCGTAGGTTGTGCGGAAGGCAGAAAGGAGGTAAGATCGTAGTCGAAGAACTGAGGATGCGGTTTCTCCACGAAGAACAAGATGCCGCAAGTCTGCGAGTATGGAAGGATCTGATTTCTATGACTAGGAATGAGCGAATACCAGGGGAAACCAAAAGCTCGAGGCGTACCTCGTTGAGGCGGTTAGTGAAGGCATCGTCAGCGCCTGGTGCGCCACCCACTACACGCCAATAGTCTACAACGAGCTCGTGACCACCGGGCGCAGTTTTGCCTTCCGGGACAGGTTGAAGCGTGCCAACGAGTTCAACGGATGACTCGACAGTGAGAGTCAGAGCTTCAAAGGTTTGTGCCTACCGTCGGTATCTCAGACGAGAGAGATAAGGATGATAGGATCGCGGACTCACGGTCATTGCAGATAGCACGGCTTGAAGGAAACCAGTACCATCTCTGAGTACGATAAATATGATGCCCTTTTGATCTCGAAGACGATGGACCCAACCGAATACTCTTATGCGTTGGGATCTGTACCCGACCAGCTGAGAGATTTTGACCTGGTAAACCGTCAGCCCAGATGAATAAGATTAAGAAAAACATGAGTGCGCACCCTCTTGGCTGGCACCAACGCCTCGTCCTCGACGAGAACAATTTTCTTACTGTCCTCGAGGAGCTTTTCCCTCTTCTCCCGCTCCTCACTGTCCTTGGCCAGCTCCTTTGCCTTCAGCTCCTCTATCTTTTTCCTCCTTTTCTCTAAACCGTCCGCCGTTTTCTTTGCCTTTTTCAGCGATGATTGGGTGGGCTCTGCGTACTCCCCATTGGCATCCTTGCGCACAAGATAGGTTGATGCGTCGGGGCCAGCAAAGATGGCATAGGCCAGCGACTGATATGGTGCCTCCTGGGTCCCTTTTCCCGTGGTGTCTGAGCCTGCGGACTCATCGATGTACACAGTGGTCATGGTATGACTCGAACGTTATCTTATCTTATTCTGGTGCACGATTCAGAATTTGAAATCCCACTCTGCTCATGTTCATCATCTCCCGTTTCGCAAGGTCCTTCCTCCTCGTCGTCGCCATACTTGTGCGTGTCCTGTCTTTTTTTTCTCATTCGCACCCCCGCAGACAACGCCATAGGGCCTGCTCTCCACAGTTGTCTTCCTCCATCCACCCGCCCGCGCCTACATCGATCCCTGGACAGGTCAGCTCTTCGGCGAGGGTGGCGTAGAGGGTCTATTGCGCAATGGGACAGTCCAGGCCGTCTATGGCTATACGAGTGTCCCGATGTTCAAACATAAACCCGATGACACTGGCAGCATGGGCATGGAGGACCTGGAAGCGAGTGTCCATGGCAGCGTTATCATGTCCAAGCTGGGAAATGCAACCGCAAAGTAACCACCTTTCTGCCCATCATTACGGTCCTAACATGCTTTAGAGCAGCATTGGGGCGCGCGACATGGAAACTCTTGTACGTCTTTCCTTCTCGTTGCCAGCCACATAGTGACCGTTATATTCTCTCTAGGCATACAATGACACTCCGCTTCCCAGAGGTAAGCCCTTTGCTTAGCCTCTACTGCCCAAGTCATCCATTTGGCAGCATCCAACCCCAGACGAACGCATCGCCCTCTCATCCTACTTTCACCTTCTCTCGCGGCTTTATCCCTGTGGCGAATGCGCTGCCGAATTCCAAGCCCTTCTCAAAAAGTATCCTCCACAGACCTCTTCTCGACGCGCAGCAGCACTCTGGCTTTGTTCGGTCCATAATGAAGTGAATAAAAGACTAGGCAAAGAATGGTTCGACTGTGCAAACCTTGACGCACAGTATGATTGTGGATGTGGAGATGACCTTGAGAAGGGAGAAAAATACAAGTCAGAGGATAGAAAGGACCCGATGGACCTAGAACGCGACCAGAGCGTGGATAGGGATACAGGCATAGGGATGGTTAAAGGTGGCTGATGACTTTGTCACTAACTTCTTGTACCTGATATACACACACTATTAATGTATTTTCTATTCACTGAACATAGCGGGTATATAAAATGTTAAGACACCTCCAGCGTCTGCAACGTCACCAATGTAAACGTAAAGGATAATACAATAATGGTTGCAAAGGCCTATGTAGGAGTGTTATCCCAGTCATTCTGTCATGAAATCCAAACGTACATGCAATAGTTGTCGTGGACACGACATGGCTGTTCAAAAACTTGAAGAAGCCCCTCAGGGATACACATACTTCATACATCTGGTCCGGGTCACGATCTTCCTCCTGGTGCAACACTACAACAACAACAACAGGTCAGCAAGGGATACCCGAGACAATGTACTAATTGCCTTTTGGATTAGCACAGTTATACCAGTCCGTGTCCACTTTAACGCTCTCCGTGTAAATTGACAATTGCAGCTTCCTGTTATTATTGGCGCGGAATGCCAGCACGTTCGACAAGGGGCGCAGTCGATCTGTGATGGTCCTCAATTTGAACAGCGGCGGTAAAATGACATGGACCTGTGACCAATTTCAGCATTCGCTGGAGTACAAGTGTATATGGAACACACATCTGGTTCAGGTACCCTGGGCTCTTCCAGTTTTTCCACATCTGCAGGTTTCATAACATCGATCCTCACGTCATGAGTAACGCGCATTCTCCGTCCAGCGCGCGACAAACCCGTAATGTCGAATGAGAGTACAGCTTGATCATTCTTCTTGGCTAGCTTCATGACCACTTCCTCCGTCTCATAGCCAGATGCCGAAGGTGCAGTTGCGGACCGCAGTGCAACGAGCAGCACCTCGGGCGCGAGTGTGAGGACGATGGTGTTTTTCGAATTAGACTGGATACGGTAGCCGCTGAACAGAGAGTCTACTTTAATTTTGCTATTCACAAGCTAGTGAGCTGCGCAATAACTAAGGAAGGAGCGGACGCACGACCAGACTTGTAGGCCTCCTTCGTTTGTCTCGCTGTTGCAAATGAGGTGCATGTCTTCCTCGGTAAATTTCACGATGCATTTCCTTTGGACTTTTTCTATTGATTGTACGATTTCTATGCGGGGCTTCAGCCAAATCAATTAAGGACTAAACCAGGGGGGATTTTCTCACTGAAGAACGTCTGAACGTCGTCAATGGACGTCCTGAAGCGCATGGCGTGTGATGCTCGTGGTGATTATTAGCATCAGACGCGCCTCGTCCCGGTGCCATCATGCCAAATCATATCCTCCCGCACGCTCTCGGCGTTCCATCCGTCAAAAAACTTCGAGAAAAGCGCATCGTATTAGCGTCAAATAGCCCCAGAAGAAAGGAAATTCTCCGAGCATTAGTGAGTTTCATCTAGCACCCTTGAATGACTACTGAACTCGGATAGGGACTGGAACCAGATGTTGTTTCTTCTACATTTACAGAGGACCTGCCGTTGAGCTTGTTCGAGGATATACACGAGTACCCCGTTGCAACGGCGACGCATAAAGCCGTTGAGGTGTATGAACGCATGGTGGTGAGTCCGATAGCCCTTTGACCGGCTGACAGTTTGCTCAATTGGCGTTAGACGGAAGATCCAGAGAACCCGCCTGACCTCGTCATAGCAGGTATATCCATCTCGTTCATTCGCTTATATCTCTCAGACGCTATACCAAGCCGACACGGTCGTTCTTACCCAGCCGCAGCCATCCGCGCTACGCGGAGAGCTGTCAGACATTCAGCAGGAGCTATTAGAAAAGCCAAGTGACAAGGCAGACAACTTGCGTATGCTGCTGGATTTGAATGGCAATGTATGCGAGGTGGTTACGGGGGTTACAGTAGGTCAGTAAGAGCTTCAGACACGTATCATGATGCTGATTGCAAGTCGGATTCAGTCTATCCCATATTAACTGCTCCGGGATATCGCACACGGTCGTTAGACGAGAGAACTTTGGTTTATTTTGCAGATAATCCGAGACAGCTGATTGAGGCCTATATCGAGAGTGGGGAGGGCATTGACCGCGCAGGCGGTTTCGCAATACAGGTACCTACTGTAGCCAACACTCAAGACGTCAGCTGACCATTGTATAGGGTCTAGGCAGCCTTCTGATTAGCAAAGTAGATGGTGACTATAACAATGTCGTAGGATTTCCCGCAGCGTCTTTCTTCAAATTCTTAGATGTACTAATGGAAGACGATCCGGATTTCCTGGACGTATAAAGTATCAACGAGCATTGTATTATACACACTTTACTCTAATTTGTCTCGCGATTGGAGACGTACAGCAACCCTTTTGACTACGCGGATAAGGTAGTAGAAGAATAAACAAATACTCAGAACAGTACCGAACCCAACGACCTTTAGATCATCTGAACGTCCGACTGGTACACGTAGAACATGTTCTGGTTTACCACTAGGTTCTATTGGAACGAAAGACAATGAATGTGTCAAGTTCTGGGTGATGAACTTGACCACCTTGTCTGGTAAGTTCGACGGTTCGGGGCCCGCGACTAAGGACATTAGAATTGTCAGATGAACAAAAGGCGAACATACCGGATGTCGGACAGGCGAAAACGCCCTCTGGCCAGCGCATTTTTGTCTCCTCATAGGGAGAACCATCCGACACAGGTTTTCCGTACCGCAGATGCAGCGGGACTCTGATTTGGACAACCTCAGCATCATGTATTGGCCTGATATTGAGCAGTAAAATGGAATCCGACTGATCCACGGCGAACACGGGGTACTCCAGATTTGAGGTGCCCCAGTGCTGAAAGCTGTACGACTCGTGGTAGTTAGCAAGTTCGTACTTATCAATAAAGACAAGAGGTGGTAGCGTGTACACGAGGTGTCCCGTGCAATTTTCGAGCCATTGTCGCTGCTGTTCGGATATCTGAATTGTTGTAGTCGCTGCTATATGAGAACCGTGCTCTGGATGGAGGGCGGAAGTCAACCGGGACATATGTATAGCTCGGTCTCAGGCTCGGCTGGGTCACTCAATTCATTCCTCCTAACTACAACAGGCTCGCGTGCTACAT
Source organism: Amanita polypyramis BW_CC (assembly GCA_001691755.2). NCBI lineage: Eukaryota > Fungi > Basidiomycota > Agaricomycetes > Agaricales > Amanitaceae > Amanita > Amanita polypyramis. The sequence continues at coordinate 60,343 of JNHY02000070.1, read as the reverse complement.
TGGCTCAGCTGCGGAGATATACAGCACTGCTTGGTAGTTCAGTGCTTCCGCGGCCGATGTGCAGGACGGCACCCACCATTGTTGCCGCGGATGAATGCATCGCCATAGCGGTTGGTCACCGCCCCATTGGCATGCTCCTCCGTCTGCTCCATTGCAATGTTCATGTATCCATCCAAGCACGATAGCACACCTACTCGCTTATCAGTGCACGCGCGTCTGAGGAAAGCGTGATGGCACGCACCATGGTAATCAATGCCAGAATTGAGGCGCACGATAACCCGCTTCCCAACTACATTTTTAAGAAAATCTGTGGGCGAACCCGTCGTTGGAGGCGGTGGGGGCGATCGCTCGTCTGGCGGGGGCGGAGAGGCGTCGTCCATGACGCTGACCGACGGCGGGCAGATATGTGTTTGGGCATAGTTTGGGCGTATTTGGCAACGGAGTGTTTGGCACAAGCCGCATGCACGTGACCGGCCACGTACAAGCTGACACGTCACTTGTGCAAATAAAAGGCGGCGCTGACCAGATTTTTTACTTGCTCCTTCCATGATGTCCCTCCATCGGCGGCCAACGCACGCCCAGACGAGGCACCTATTCTCATCCCTGTCCATTTTGTTCTTCGCTTTCCTTGCTATCCTTTGCTTCTCTCCGTCCCTGGTACAGGCAGAAGAAAGTACCTCGGAATACGGAATTATAATTGGAATCGGTGTGTGCCAGTGTCCTTGATATTCTTCCAGCTAACAGCTTAGTAGATTTGGGGACAACGTACGCCATCGTATTTACTATTTGCTAAGGCTTGAACTTACATCGGTCTAGCTATTCTTGTGTTGGTGTTCAGCGGGATGGTCTAGTCGAAATTATCGCCAACGACCAGGGACATCGTATCACGCCTTCATGGGTCAGCTTCACAGATGAGGAACGATTGTAAGTTGCCTCATTACGATTGAGGACTGTCCTACATCTGTCTCCAGGGTTGGAGACAGCGCCAAGAATGCTTTCCATTCAAACCCCACAAACACGGTCTTCGATGCCAAACGGTTAATAGGTCGCCGTATGGACGACGCTGACATTCAGCGCGACATGAAGCACTGGCCATTCAAGGTTACCGAGAAGAACGGCAAACCATACATCCAAGTTCAGCATAAAGGTCAAGAACGGGACTTTGTGAGTAGAAAGGTGGAAATTGTATAATCTTGTCCTTACAGCGTTGTAGACACCAGAGGAAATTAGCGCCATGGTCCTATCCAAGATGAAGGAGACCGCTGAAACTTACTTGGGTCAGAAGGTCACCCACGCAGTTGTTACAGTTCCAGCGTGTGAGTACCAATATTATTCCCAGGAGATCCAATTACAAACAATCTTTTAGACTTCAATGACGCTCAACGCCAGGCAACAAAGGACGCGGGTACAATTGCAGGTCTCAATGTCCTCCGTATCATCAACGAACCCACTGCTGCTGCTATTGCCTACGGTCTGAACAAGAAAAAGGGAGAATCCCAGATTATTGTGTACGATCTTGGTGGTGGTACATTCGATGTCTCTCTCCTTTCCATCGACGATGGTGTTTTCGAAGTCTTGGCTACCGCTGGCGATACTCATCTTGGTGGTGAAGATTTCGACAACCGAGTGATGGATTATCTTATCAAGAGTTACAAGAAGAAGACCGGAACAAATGTGACCAAAAATCTTCGTGCTCTTGGTAAACTTAAGCGCGAAGTTGAAAAGGCCAAGCGTACCCTGTCCAGTCAACAGAGCGTAAGGATCGAAATTGAGAGCTTTGAGGACGGAAATGACTTCTCCGAGACTCTTACTCGGGCCAAGTTTGAAGAACTTAACATGGACCTCTTCCGCAAGACTTTGAAACCTGTTGAGCAGGTCCTTAAGGATGCCAATGTCAAGAAGGAAGATGTTGACGAGGTTGTCCTGGTCGGCGGTTCAACTCGTATTCCTAAAGTTCAACAACTCCTTAAAGACTACTTCGGTAAGGAACCTTCAAAGGGTATCAATCCCGATGAGGCGGTCGCGTTTGGTGCTGCTGTCCAAGGAGGTATCCTTTCTGGCGCCGAAGCCACTACTGGCGTTGTCCTTGTTGATGTCAATCCCCTTACTCTCGGTATTGAAACAACTGGTGGAGTGTTCACCAAGTTGATCCCTCGTAACACTGTTATTCCTACTCGCAAGAGTCAAATGTGTGTTTTGTTCCTTTTCATGTGACGCCTATTTCACCTGAATATTTAGTTTCTCGACGGCGGCCGATAATCAACCAACTGTCCTCATCCAAGTCTTCGAGGGCGAACGGTCATTGACCAAGGACAATAACCTACTCGGAAAATTCGAACTTACCGGAATTCCTCCAGCTCCTAGAGGCGTCCCTCAGATCGAGGTCACATTCGAAATTGATGCCAACGGTATCTTAAAGGTATCCGCGGCTGATAAAGGGACGGGAAAATCCGAGAGTGTCACTATCAAGAACGAGAAAGGTCGTTTGAGCCAGGAGGAAATTGAACGTATGGTTGCCGAAGCGGAGAGGTTCGCAGCCGATGATGAAGTTCAACGCAAACGCATTGAAGCTCTCAACTCTTTGTCGTCTTTTGTCTATGGTCTCAAGACTCAGGTCAGTGACCAGGAAGGTCTCGGTGGAAAGGTTAGCGACGACGACAAGAAGACCATTCTCGCTACTGTCAAAGACACCACCGATTGGATTGAAGAGAACGGTTCTCAAGCTAGTACTGAAGACCTTGAAGAGAAGTTGGCTGGTATGTATTGAGCACCCTCACAAGAATTACATCTCTGAAGTTTTCATTCAGAGGTGCAAGGCATTGTCAATCCTATTACGACTAAGCTTTACTCTTCTGATCGACCCACATCGTCAAGTGATGATGACGACGACGTTCTACGCGATCACGACGAATTGTAGATTAATAAAAGGGTAGAAAATATTTATACGATACCATACATCATAGTTAGACGGGCTTCTGAGGTCTTTGGAGCAGACGATAGCTCTAGGTACGACAATAAAGTTATTCAGCTCGCATCACAAATGTATAATCAGCTGGGAATCCTAATTGTTAATGAAAAGATGGTGAATTGACCATCATAACGCTTCAGCCTGTTGTCGATTGATCTAACCCGATAATTACGCAGACGATATTCGCGCAGGATCTTATGACACTGTCCTTTTTTCTCTGCCACGACAACGTTATCTATAAAGCGTTATGTTCAGCCTCGGAACTGATGTTGCTTCAAACCAACCGCAGCCAGGAAAAGACGGATAGGATAGCGAGCCATATACGACATACATAACAAGCAGTATCCGTCAGTTCTAGTCGCTCGTTCCGGTCTCTCTATCAGAGAAAGAGGGCTTTTGGGGTATCCTACCAGTAGAAGGAGATAAGGGTAATGGTAACGGTAACGCTGGAGAGGAAGATGGTCGTGATCAGGGGCCCACTGGTGGAAGGTAAAGCTGCTAGTTAGAAGCAAGATGGGTGTAATCTATAGTAAGAGCAAACTCAGAGCATAATCTGCAAAACGTTTCCACCATACGGGTTCCGACCATTCACGAAGTTCCTAAGCTTTCTTCACCGGAAAATATATGGGAAGAGGGCTAACTTTAGCAATCTTATCACTGTCTTCCATTTAACATTCTAATTGGCCTTTAATCGCGGGAGCGAAGACAGGTTAAGCAGCAAATGATATTGGTACCGCAGACTTCGAGTTCGAGTTCGAGCCGCGCTCTCCGCGCTCAAGTTGTTCCACGTTCCATATTCATACCACCAAAGTACTAGGGCCTCTGCTACGTGAAAACTGTATTAAAACGGTTTTCGAGCACAGTCTAACAAGTCGTAGACGCAGAGGGTGCCGGTGAACCAGCTGTCTCTCAGGCTATTCTGAGAAAAACGCCCGCTCGCGACGTCATCGCGCGCCAGACTGACGGGCACGCACAACTCTAATCTGCCGGGAAGATCGAGATAGATAGTAGTTCACCTCCAGGCTAACCAACAAAGGAACGACAAGACACATCATCAATCATCACCACCAACTGCCGCCACACCCCCATGGAGAGCCGGAAGACAAGATCGCTTACTGACACGTTCATCTCCAGCCCATTACACGCTTTCCAACTCCGCTTTCGAGCATCATGTTTTTTATTTTATTTTTTCCAAATGCACTGCACTAAATACTTAAGGAATTCCACTCGGAAAGATTGGCAGTTCCTTTCATTATCTAAATCCGAGCGACATTGATCGAGAAGCACATTCCCCTTGACCGAGTAAGGAAATTGATGCGCGGCACCCTGTCGCCTGTCTTTCCTTGGACAGGGTGATGTCCACAAGACCATGGGAGGACAGAAGCGGGCCGAGTTTATATTATCGCACGTTTTAAGCGGGTATCATGAGACGAGGGAGGATTACAATTGCAGCAGTGGAACGTGGCCTGGACAAACTCGTGGCTGTTGACCAAGTCTTTCATTATTAGATAGCCCCAGTTGAGCCCTTGGGTTTCGGAGCAGGTGCGGTTTTCCCAGAGGGCGGAAAAAAAGATGGGCTTCTTGGTTTTCCACCTGGCTAGCGTAGCGTGAATGGCGGAAGGTTGGTCGATGTGATTAAATACGAAATGCGGCGAACAAGGAGGCAGTGCATAGCCGAAAAAGGAGTGTGTCATTTTTGTAGTGTACATGAGGCCAAATCAAAAAGTTTTTATATACTTTACCTGATTCACGTCGTGGACCGACAAAGTCCGTAGTTGTTGGGAAATGGAAATCAGAAAGGTACTGATGGGTGGTGGCTACTTATTCATGACGAGGGAAAGAATTCAAGAAGCTATGTAATATAATATTAGGGTGTATTACTAGTGTGTGTGAAGGAAAAGCGGGAAATCATTTGTTGGTGGCGCATTTATATGCTTATGGTGCGCGCGAATAACGATAGTAAGTAGCCGTAAAATGAGATAAGCGATGTCTGTACTGGAGAGAGAGAATGTGTGTCATTTACGATCGTGATTCAGGGACAGTTGAGGACTGGGATGCTCAGGGTTAACTATGTTACGTCTAATGCTATGCTGGACGCATAAACCAGACGAGCGTTGGTGTGTTGGACATTCCATCAGGCAAGTACATTTCTGATAGATAGATGGACAGAAACGGCGAGAGGAAAGCGGCTTGCGAAATGATGCTGCAATGAACACCAGCAAGCGAGCCAATGAGAGCAAGTTAATGTACACATGACACGAGTTATCTAACCTCCCTTTAGGTTTCTCGAAGGACAGTGCTGCCAAATATAGAAAAGGTTGTCTGTCTAGCAATAGGGGGATATAGTCGAACATTGTTCTCAGAAGCGCTGCTCGAATGCATTGACAGCCTTTGTCATCCGGCAGAGCTCGTGAATCAAGTCGGGCGAAGAGAGCCCGGGAGGGGGGGTGGGGGGGGAGTTCTTTTTTCTTCTTTTCTTTCTTTCTTTTTTCCCCTTCCATCACGCGAAGGCATCGTCTTTGTACTGACTCGGGTTTTTCCAGAAGAAAAAACCCCACGTTCATATTTTGAACGTTGCCGATGTCACGGGTGATAGAATACCCAGATATATGATATTGGAGTATATACTACAACAAACGACGCGAAGTCGACAAGACAGGGGCAAAAAAGCTTTCCCCACAGTATGCTGCGGGGGAAGCGTCAGGGGGAGATAGATAGATATGGGCCGCACTACAGCCGCCTGAAATGAAGGTGTTACAATGGCCAGGAGGAAAGATATACAGTTGGTATGGCAGCTAGTGCAGCAGGCTGAGGCAAGATCCGTCGCAAAGGCGGTGCAAGTAGAACAACAATCGATTAGGGAACAGCTGGATAAGGCAGGCCATCGATAAGTCACGTGGATGGGTTGAGGGTAGCGAGGCACGTGCCACGCTCCGGGCGTTCGGGGCGAGTCATATGCTACGTCTTACTTTGTTTTTTTATATTTCATGCTCGCCTCCTTCGCTCCTTCTTCTCTGTCCTCCCCATGCCCACCATCCTCAATCTCAAATTCAAGGTCGGTTTCTCTCTCCTTTCGTACCCCTCCGTATCCTCACCATCCTTATCAGGGTAACAAGTCGTTCGTCGCCTTCAGCAACCTCAATGATTCAGAAACCTTGACAAAGACATGGAAGGTTCACCTCCCTCCCCCTTTTTCATCCCTGTGTTGTTAATCCCGCCTCAGGTCTGCACAAAGGTCGCCAGCTATCTCGAACAGGGCCAACGACTAGAAAACTTGAGCTGGAGGCTTTGGCACCTCCAGAATCTCATCGTGGATTCTGACAACGCCAAGTCCAAGCGCGACTTTAAGAAGCTTTCCAAGTACATGGGCGACAAACTCGACAAGGAGAAGGGCAGGTAAGCTTTCCCATCGCTGCCCTGATTCCCCCTTGCTTCCCTTTTAGCGCTCACTTTGTGTCACACATGTCCCAGGAGCATCGAAGAGCTCGAGGCGCCTGATTTCAGGCACAGTCACTCCACCGACCTTATTCGACAGCGTGCCGTCGAAAAGGAGCGCAACCGCGAAGCGAGTCTGAGTGCCAAGCCCGGCACTATCAAACGTATGCAATTCACCTTCAGTGTCGACCAGCCCAGTCCCGCTACCAACCAACCCGTCATGAAGCCAGATCTTAGGCCTTCCGCAGAATTCACCAAACGAACCCGCTCCGTTGCCGCCCGTACTCACACTATTCCCAGCAACGCCAACTCTGACGACTTGATGAACGGCTTTCCCGAGGCGAACGACAAAGACCCTCCCACAATCAATTCGGCGCCTCCCCCTCCCATTCAACCTGTCTCGGCTCGACCGACTCAAACATCTCAGTCGCTCCGGTTCCCCTCTATCTTCTCCAATGACTTTGGTCCCTCAGCTTTGTTATACCCCACTCCCACTGTAACGAATAGCATGAATTACGGTGAAGGGCTCAACGCCTCCGGTACATCTGACGATGGATTTAGCATTGTCCGACCTACCATCGAGCTACCTCTCGATGAGATTCTCAGTACCGTAGACGATCCGAATCCATTTTCTTTGTCCAATTCTTCCACCACTACCCTCGTCAACACTCCCACCGCCTATATCACTCAACCACAGCAGGAAGATGTTATAATGCAGCCTGCTACGTTTACTCCAGCTCCAGTCGCTACCCCCGAACCACGCAAAACCCGCAGGCGGGCGTCCGCAGCTGCAAGAATGACGTCTGAACATACAAGTGAAGAGTTTACTCGCCCCAGGAGCGTTTCCTCCGCCCGGAAAAAGGACGGAAACGGCGCCTTAAGCCCCGTTTCTCTCCTTTCTCAGGCAGTCAAGGAATTGCTGCCAGAAACGGTCGCTCCTTCCAAGGTCAATTCCCTCGCCAATGGCACTCAGAGTACAAATTCTTCTCGTCCCACGCTTACTGTAAGGACGCAAGGTACCAATTCTATGTCTAACCGCTCCTCGGGTCCCGGTGCTACCGCCACCAATACTTCTCGAAGTTCTAATAACAACAATTCTGCTCCAGGGGGTGTCAAGGCGGAGTGTTCCAATTGTGGCGCAACTCATACACCCCTGTGGAGAAGAGGTTTGAACGATGAACTCAATTGTAACGCTTGTGGCTTGTATTGCAAACTCGTGAGTCAAATCTATTCGTATCCATATTTTCCTCACGCACTAACTCCCCTACCTACAGCACAAACGGCCACGTCCGAAGAGCATGCGTAGCACTCATGGAGAAGGGCGGACGCAAGTTGTGCCTCGTCAAGAGACTGTCGATGTTATGGGTAAGTTCCATATTGGGATGCGTATGTCCATATCTAAGATGGATGGCCAGCGCAATGCTACAACTGTCATACTACTGCCACTCCTTTATGGAGAAAGGATGATGAAGGCAAAACCGTTTGTAACGCGTGAGTAATGTTCTATGAGAGTTTGTCATCAATTGTTTATTTCTTGTAGATGTGGACTGTATTACAAATTGCATGGGTCTGCTCGTCCCATTTCCATGAAGTCAGACGTTATTCGTAAACGTTCAAGGCATGATGCACGTCGTGGAAATAATACGTCTGAAACGCCTTCTGCTAGTCCCGGCGTAAGCCGACGTACTTCTCCTGTCCGCGATCCTTCCCCCACGCTTGCACCGGACTCCACCACGCAATTATCTTTTGATTATCATGAGGATATGGATTATCGTTCGGCCCAATCCGAGCTCCTTGTTGCCCTTGGTCCTGACAATAACCAATCAAACCTTTATTCTTCTTCCTATCAGTTCCAATTCCCTGGTCCATATCATCCAGACTACCTCCTGCAACATTACAGTTTACCCTCCGAGCCATTGCCATACTCCAATATGGACAACAATAGCAGTGGGAACACCTCGGACATTGACTTGACCATGAGCCCCAGATCTCCCAAGCGAAGAAGAATGAGCACTGATTCTGCTTCTGAACCTCCCTCGAGCGCCGCTTCCTACAGTTCATTTGACAATTACTCGACAACATCGTCCGTGACGTCCAACTCGGCTAGATCGTCTGCCGATTACCCTTTCAACTTTGGTTCCTCAGGAACGTGCGGTAGCAACAGCCCAGGTTCGTCCCCGAGCAGCAACGCCAGTGGGTCAAACAATGGGAACAACTCGAATGGCCAAGCGTTGAGAGGTTCGGGCAACGCGTTCTGGCACCCTCCTCTTCTCCCACATGGCGATCGTTCCCCTGCGCTCTTCCACCCGCCGATGCTTCCTTCAACAGATGAGAGTCCAATGGATTATCTCCATCCTCCCATGGTACTCCCAGACGACATGGCTGAATCGCTTTTCTCCACTTACCTCCATCCTCCCATGGCTCTTCCTGACGAGAACAGTCAAAGCAACTCGATGTCCATCACCGCGGGTTCCAGCAGCCCGGGAAATACTGGGTCTAACGCATCAAATGGTTTCGAGTCTTTTGATTCTCCTATGCGGGTGTACTGAGCCGAGCTGAATCGAATGAGTGCCATTGGAGCACACTTGGGTCACGGGTTGGCGATGACAACCTACTTTGCTGCTGCCGATGTCGTTCATGTGGGGCGTTCGGTGTTCGGGCCGAATTGATGAGTTTCACCTTTTTCCGCCTCGGGTACTTGTCGTCGCCCTTCCACATCGCGTTGTTGCATCGTTCTAGACCTAGACGGCACCATTATCATCACGTTTGCAGCAGCTGCGGCTTCAAGTTTTTTGCCTCTGCTATCCTAGATGTGTTCCGCCATCGTCACTCTTCACGCCGCGAATATTCTCTCGATGCCCGTTTCCTTGCTTGACGCAAGACAATGCCAAAAATATACAAGGGGGGTACTGGTTTATTTATTTCTAAGTTTGCTTCCTGCCCCTTTTCGAACCTGTCCGCTCTACCATTCCTCCTTCCCACCAACCCTTTCTTTCTCTCCTGCATCCGCATTCGCATTCTCATTCACCTGCACTTGCCCGCTTCGTGAGCATGACAATATTGCATGTATTGCATATAGCCCTTAGCATACCATTTATCTCTGTACGTACGACAAAAAGTCAAAGTGATGTAAAACAGAAGAATATAACTGTACGCATAGGAAAGAAGGTCTACCTCCCAGCCTGTCATGTGTTTGTGAAAGAATCTGAGATGCGCGCTGACAGGGTGGAGTGGCTGAATTGTTGAACGCCACTCGTTTCGGTGAATTTCGGACCAGGTAGACACGTTGGTGCGAGTATGCCCGTGTTGCCGGCGCTCATATCCGTCCTATCTTATCTCTAGGGGGCCACGCTGTATTTTTACCACGCCGGTGGGCTCCTATGTGCATATATTCCACTCCGAAAGTCATTTCATTTGCTGTGATGTGATTAATGTGAATGACTGGCACACTGGACCATGGAATATAGCCGAGGAGGCTGGGTGTTCAATTCTAATTACTTCAACAATACATCTCGGCGCAAATGAAAGAGGGCCATGTCCTATCAGTTCCGTATGGGCTGCTGGTATTCTATTGAACTAACTTTCTTCGCAAAAGCATCCGGCGTGGGGTGCTTGCATATACACAATGTAGTATAGTGAGTAAGATGGCGGCGACTTACTGGCTGGTGCTAATAAGCGGGCGGGACCACAGGGGCCCGAGTATTAGTTGGCCGAAACAACTATGACCCTGCCTTAGTGCCTGTTGTGCACCCGAAGTATGGAATCCTCCACAACAGCAGAACCATTTGCCCCAATGGAAGTCACCGTACGCCACTCGACTCCCACATATCGTTCGTTCGCCCCTCAAACACACATGCACATGCCAAAATTCCGCGGCCAGTTATATATGACCAGTATTTTCCGCGGAACCGTGTACATTTTTTTATTTTTTATTTTTTTTACAGGAGGTCTACAACAAAATTTTCATGCCTTATCGCCACACTGACGCGAGATTAACCGAGCTTACATCCACCGATCGGTGCTCAATTCTCGTCTCAGGCCCTTTAGGTATTGAGCTTTCACACCGCACACCTTTTTTTCTTTTTTTTTTAAAATATAATTTAATACTTCAAAACGCGTCAGAACTTGTGCACGATCTGGCAGTAAAAATGGGGTGTGAAGAATGGTGTCGATGGCGAGGATGCGACGGATATGCGTCCGGGACTCCGTGTCCGATGTGGAGCAGACGCGTGACACACGACACATCACGTGGGCGTGACTAGATCACATCAGGAATGCAGCCGAGCCGACAATGTTATACTCGCCTCCTGCACGCCAGCCTCCGCCTGTACAATAGCCTCATGTCCGACATAGTCTATCGACAGTATGCAGGGGAGTCTGACCTCCCCCATATAATGGCGCTTGTACAAAGTGAACTTAGTGAACCGTATGTAATATACACTTTCCGTTATTTCCTCCATCAGTGGTGCGTGTCATTCCATCGCCGTTGTTGGCTTACGGTAGCTGACTTGTCGCCAAGGCCGCATTTGTCATACCTCGTAAGCCAAGGAAATTCGGGAATGGCAGGCACTGACTTCACCCCAAAAAGGCATATTCTAATGATCCTAACATGTCCCAGCCAGTTGGCGTCATCGTCTGTAAACAGAGTATGCATAAAGATCTTGCCAATAGAGGATACATCGCCATGCTCAGTGTTCGAAAAGAATGGAGAAACCGTGGTATCGGTCAGTATCCTGTCCCGCCATCCCTGCCCTCCTCATTTTGTGCGTCTCAGATGGTGACATAAACTCATTGGTGCGGACTTTTGTTTTTCTTCCAGCTAGTGCCCTTGTTCGTAGTGTTATCGCAAGTATGAAGGAAGACGGTGCCGACGAGGTTTGTGTAATCTAATCGTTTACATTTCATCATTCCTGACCGCTTTCATAGATCGTATTGGAAACAGAATACGACAACCATGCGGCTCTGTCGCTGTATGAATCATTGGGTTTCATCCGCGAGAAACGATTGTATCGATTCTACCTCAACGGCAAAGACGCATTCAGGCTAGTGCTTGTGCTACCGCCTCAATCAGACAACAGCTCCGAAGACACGGGTGTCCATGGATCAGAGTCTATTTCGAGCCGCTCGAGTCGCTCACGACGCCCCCGCCGCCACCCACTCTACCGTGCAATTCAAGTATCTCCATACTCGGATGAAGAAGACAATTAGGGAGTACGTTTGCAATTTCTCATTTCTCCTAGTCTAGTAATTGGTATCTCTTCACTTTTCCTTGTTACCACCGTATACCATGTCATTGTACCTTTATAATGTCATAGCCCCCCATGTAAATAATACGGTAATGCCATAATTTATGCGCGCAAGATCCACCAATCAGAAAGTGTGTGTGTGATCTGTTGCTAGTGGAGTCACCACCGCCAGCATGCCCGTCAGCCCCGCAGATATCGAGGAGGTTGTCCGCAACGCGATACCCGTATCCCATATCGAAGTCCAAGATCAATCTAGTGGGTGTGGCGAGAGTTATGCGGTCGTCATTGTCAGCGAGGTATGCCACCCCTAGCACACCGTCGTTATCGAGACAATGATCCCTGATCATTTATCTCGCCCCATACAATAGGCCTTCCAAGGTAGAACGACGTTAATGCGCCACCGTCTCGGTAAGATCATATACTCTAGATCTATCATATTTAGCTGGAAATCACTCTACACTTGCTAGTGAATGAAATCCTGAAGAACCAAATTGCACAACTTCACGCGTTCTCACAGGTAATGCATAATGACTGTTGCTCGACCTGATGCATGATGTTTCATCCGCCTCTGCGACAGAAAACGTTCACTCCAGAGCAGTATCAAGCACAGCTTACAAAGTCTACTTAAGGGCCTCCTCTTCGGTGCGTTCCAGAGGTATGTAACCCTTTTCTCGGCACTCCGATAAGCTCTTCTAATGCAATTAACATTACCTAGATCTGGGCGCAGACGTCGAGATGAGGTATTATAACACGTTCGGTTGAAGCGTCCCTCCAACAATATATACATTTATTACCATGAATTCTGATAGATGCTTGTCCTACGACCAATGATTTATTCTGGTCCTCGAAATGAATTACAGGCCAAGCAAAGGCGAACATCAGTAAATTTCTTATGATATAGGATAGAATGGGTTTGAGAAAGAAGCCTCTATGCAAGAGTCGACAAGGCCGTATAATGGGACAAGGGCTCCAATCCGTTCCTTGGTTACTTTAGGGTGCGGCTTGGGTATTCAGAACATGGAAAAGAAAGTGGATCTGTACCTGTACAATGGTTTTGAACGACTTCATGTTTTGCACGTGGAAGGGGCCATGAAGAAGGAGCACTGGAGTTTTTTTCTTGAGCGGAAAACACTGACAGGCCATCATCTAGGAGATCCGCATCAATGGGGCAACGTCAATCATGAACCCCATAGTCCTTCATTTAAGAATTCACTATCGGCGCCCCAGAGCGACATCCAGACAACAGACACGAAGGATAGTCCAATCTTTCATTTCGCACAGTTTCATCGCCACAGCATCGGCATCGCGTCGGGGGCGCCGATTCCTCGGGGTCAAGCACTTTGCTAGAGACACATCTGGAAGGGCGACTTTGCCTAACGTGAGGGGGAGTTAGAAGTTGGGAGCTTTGGATGATGCTATGGTACGTGGGTTGATTCTCTGGCTATCCAGTTGTACAATTAAAGTCATCTACCGACTTTCAGTAGATCTGACTGGGGAGGTTAGTATGGTGTTATCAGTGATGTTGGCGCACGACATCGCGAAGTTTGCCACTCCAAATGCATTCGCATTCAATCTCGCCATGGAAGGCGACGCGCGTGTGTTAGTGTTCCGTCATGCCTTCAGACCGTAGCACCTAGCTGTCGGACATCACACGTCCTCGGAGTCCCTAGCGCCCTCAATTGCTTGAAACGGTCTATATGACCATGGAGACCGTAGTACTAGGAAATTGGTACGTAGTAACCACTCCTTTTTTTATAAAATATTTACTGTGGATCTCGTCTATAAGATGTCATATCCAGTCCTTGAAATCTTCCTCACGTCGATGTGGATTGCACTCACTCTGTGACGCATTACTACGTACCATTAATGTATGACTTTGATGTTCACTATGGCGACCGTGTTTCCGATCTGATTAAAGCCCAAGAAAAAAGACGAGGACAAGTTCGTCCCCTCGCAATACACACAACTCGTTGATACTAGTAGGGGCGGCAGGAACTCAGGCGCCGGTGAGTGCAAGCATCCGTATTACCGATGTCCGGTCTCGGAACTGAGATTGTGGTTAGGAGAGTGACGTGTATAATGGTGAGCAATATGATATAAGCCCCCCAAAGAACGACACGACTTCCCCCAGTGCAGGTCGCTCAATCTCAATCTCTCCGCTAGTGCAAGTCACTTGATCTTATCCTCTCCTCTAGTGCAGGCCAGTTGTCGAGGCAACACAACACCATGTCTTCCTTTTCCCATATCATTCTATCCCTCGTTTTCTTAGCTGCAGCAGTTTCACAAGCTTCAACCATTCCAAAAGCTGCGGTCATTCCACAAGCTGCAGCCCATTGTACGTACGGCCCCTCTTCACCCGAATAATTATCTCGAAATCAACAGTCAATGGCCCTGATAACTATTCCATATGCCCGGATAAATGTAACGCACTAATACAGGGGGGGCAAGTAGCGAAAACATCAGAAGCTCATCATGAATGCTTAGATATATGCCTTAAAAGTAAGTGCGTCGGATCCTGATTCATCAGCCCCTTATTCGTCGCTTCATCAGCTGGGGGCAAGGGTGAAGAATGGGACAAGTGGTTATCGAAGCAGGGAAACCAACGGGGGGCTGTAAAAAGAAAAAATCGGTCATTTTCACTCGGGGCTAAATGTACGTATGGTCCCTCTTCTTCTAAATGATTATCCTAACCTTCAGTAGTTGGAGACTCCCCCTTTTTAAGGACGTGCGTCGAGGGATGTTACAAATCAGTGGATAAAGACGATGGAAAACAACCAGACCTTAGAAAACGGTCAGACTCAAGACGTTCAGGCTCAAGACGGCCACGGTCAGGTTCAAGACGGTCAGGTTCAAGACGGTCAGGTTCAAGACGGTCAGGCTCAAGACGGTCAGGCTCAAGACGATCAGACCAATCAGACTCAGACCAATCAGGCCAATCAGACTCAGACCAATCAGACCAATCAGACTCAGACCGTAGAGGACGGTCACAGCATAGAGGAAAATTAGGACGGTCATCAGGGGAAAAAAAACGGCTAGACCGGGAGAGATCACTTGGCCGGACGAAATGGCAACACAAGTTTGAGGAGTGTGTGGATACTTGTATTAAAAGTGAGTGCATCCAACTCTAGTTGGTCATCAACGTCTTATTCGTTGCCTAGAAGAGGAGGAGAAAAGGAGGGTGGAGGAAGATCGGAATAGGAAGAAGAATATAGGGGCCTGACCGAGTCGGACATAGTAAGATTAGCCCTGTCATTGGCTTACAGTCTGTGTCGTGACTTTATAATTTTTGGCTCGCGTGGCCCAATTACTGGATTCCGTACCGGGCATACATTGTCAACAGGCCTCGTCTGAGAATACCTGACAACCAGGTAATAGTTACCTTCAAACAATAAGTAGTACTGGACGGCTGGTGAACGTCAGGGTTTCTACCCTGAGTAACCCACATTGCAACTGGTGTCATCCCAGCTGTCCTCTATCTTATCTTTCGGGCATATTTACTCGACCATCATCGTGGCTATCCTTTATGATATCATGTACGACTGGTAGGGGATGGGAATGTTGATGCTTGCGCGTCTACTCAATGCTATTGTCGTCAAGCGACGAAGATTGTGGCAAAGCTTTCTGGTATCAAGTTCATGGGGCTTATAGATCACGTCCATCCGTGATTTCGCTCGCGCAGGATGATGCTAACTAGAGCTGTATTGTATGGTTCAGCGAGGTTGATGCCTTTGAAAGGCTTGATGCTCTATCTTGCTTTAAAGATGGAAGGAGGTTGCTGGGCGAAGTCAAGGAGAAGGAAAGGGGGACTTTGCTTAACGTGAGGGGGCTTTGGACGATTCTATGGTACAACAGTTGATTCTCTGGCGGGCCAGTTGTACAATTAAAGTC
Organism: Amanita polypyramis BW_CC; assembly: GCA_001691755.2. Taxonomy (NCBI): domain Eukaryota; kingdom Fungi; phylum Basidiomycota; class Agaricomycetes; order Agaricales; family Amanitaceae; genus Amanita; species Amanita polypyramis. The sequence goes on along the minus strand of JNHY02000070.1, from coordinate 44,806 downwards.
GCCTACTAACTCTCAGTAGATCTGTGCTTGGTCGACCAGGTTAGTACGGTATTGATTGTGGATGGTCGTTGAAGTAACCCAGTAATGTTGGCGCACGACATCGCGAAGTTTGCCACTCCAAATGCATTCGCATTCAATCTTGTTCTTGGTATGGTGAGTTTAGCTGTCAGATTTTTCTTTTTGGGTTCTGGAACTCTGATATGGAAAACGACGTCGCACACCCACGGAGTCCCTAGCGCCCTTAATTGCTTGAAACGGTCTATATGACCATGGAGACCGTAGTACTAGGAGATTGGTATGCGGTAATCCCTCCTTTTATATTACTGTAACGATGAATGCGATGTCATATCTAATCCTCTGACGCACTTACATGATATCACTACCACTAATGTATGACTTTGATGTTCACTAGGGCGACCGTGTTTCCGATCTGATTAAAGCCCAAGAAATCAACTTCATCCCCTCGCAATACACACAACTCGTTGATACTAGTAGGGGCGGCAGGAACTCAGGTGCTGGTGAGCACAAGCATCCGTATCACCGATGTTTAGTCTCGGGACTGAGATTGTGGGTAAGAGAATGACGTGTATAATGGTGAGCAATATGATATAAACCCCCCAAAGCACGACACGACTTCCCCCAGTGCAGGTCGCTCAATCTCAATCTCTCCGTTAGTGCAAGTCACTTGATCTTGATCTTATCCTCTCCTCTAGTGCACGCCACTTGTCGAGGCAACGCAACACCATGTCTTCATTTTCCCATATCATTCTATCCCTCGTTGTCTTAGTTGCAGCCATTCCACAATCTGCAGCCGTTCCACAAGGCACTCTCTTATTTGATTCAAGTATACCAAAACATATACATTTGGCAAGCTGTGCGCAGTCCCTTTTCGCCCAAAAACTTATCTTAAATTTCAACAGTGAAACAGTCTCAGTACTTCAAAAAATGTTCGGCGATTTGTAACGCATTGATATCAGCGCAGAAAATAATGAAAGGCAGCCATCTTTCATGTACATTTGGATGCGTTCATTGTAAGTGCATCTAATCCCAGTTGGTCATCAGCATCTTATTTTTCGCCTCATCAGTACAAGGGGATACTAAAAATAAAAAATGGAAAAATTGGGTATCGGGCTTGGCGAAGGAAAAAAAAAGCGAAGACAGACGTAAGGCGTCATCTGGGGATCGGGGCCGCACCTCACTGTTGGGAAGTGCGTACGGTCCCTCTTCTTCCAGGGGATTGTCTTACACTTGGTAGATGAAAGGTCCCCCTATTATGGGATGTGTATGGAGAGATGTAGCTCCTTAGTATTAATGGGAAAGACACCGCGCACACTTCGTGTTTGTGTGCGCGGTTGTATTGAGGGTGAGTGTTTCCAATTCTAGTTGTTCATCGACATAATATTCACTGCCTCGAAGAGGAGGAGAAAAGGGAGAAAATTGACCACATTATGGCGGAAAGGAATAAAAGAATAAGAAGTAAACCAAGGAGATTTGGAATAGGGACAAAACCTGCGATTTTGCTGAAGCCAGGACGAGATTAGCTCCGTCATTGGTTTACAGTCTGGTTACTCGGAACATGTTCTACCGAATGTATTTCGTAGTGTTGTTGCAGCGTTGCGGAGTTCCTTCACAATTCTGCACAAGGTACTATGATTAACCAGGTGTTGCAAAACGTTGAAGATATGCTTATTGTATCACACCCACTACTTCAAATGGCACTATTTTTAATAGATGTATAGCCTGGCTTCTTGGCTAGCTCATTATGAACAAGTGCCTCTTGGAGGACCTGTGCTTTTTTTTAAATTTTTCATCGGAACCCGTTTCATCTCAGGAGAAACAATGGCATACCTTATATAGTCCACTCCGGGCCTGTATCGACCCAAGATAGTAAAACAGACGCACTTGAAAACATAATTTTATTAGTTGGGCTCAGTTCCAATATCTGGCTAGCAATTCCTCTTTGTCCTTGTCCTGAGACTTGCGGGAAAATCTGAAATTTGTCAGAAATAAAATAGGAACAACTGTGCTAAATCACCTCGCCGAAATCCAGGAATACATTCGATTAAACAGACGTAAGATAGCCTGCTTCCCGAGTAAAAGGGTAAGATGCATGGAGTAATACAAACTTGACTCTTGGATATGCGCCGATCAGAGGCTGTAGGAGTGCTGGCGAAGCAAGCACCAAGCTAATATCATTGTCACCTAGGCCCGTATGGAACTGAACTGTCAAAGTCTATTCAGCATTTAATACTCTATAAATAAAGCGTCGATCACTCACTGGGTATCCCCGTTTGCCGACATATATTCAGAGCCAAGCGTAAGACGTAGTCATTGAGAGGTTTCTGCTGAAGTCGCAGAGTGCTCGTTCGACGATACAACATGAATGTGTCTTGAATGGCCTGTTCGATTACTCACCGAGGATCGTTCAAAGATACATTCAATCCGGTACGGTAGCAGATTATGGACTTCACCGACAACTTTGTTTCCGGGGGATTGTATGAGCTCCTTGATAGACATGATAGGGTAATATATCTGCACTCGGACAGACTGAGAATAGTTCTTTAAGAAGGACCTTCGCCCAAAAGTCATAATCAATAGTTGGTCAAGTTTCAGGAATTGCCGTGGCGAGCAACGACAAAGGTACAGACTCTTACTATAGACAACGTGTGCATCTCTGCATCAGGTTTAATTCTGTGGTAAATGAATTTGGATCCCCTACAATGCCTTACGGCTTGGCTGGCGACTCAACCACACTGCATGCTCACATGTCACAAGCCAAGATGATATACCCTACGGCGAAAGTCTACTCCCAACTGTGGTTTGATCACTGCGAAGATCACATTCGCGCCTGTATTGCTGGTCCAATATGGCTTCCCGTTACTTCTTTAAGCACAAATAACTCAATGCTGATCACGATAGCAATACCAGCGTCGACTTATGTGCCATCCTCGGTCAACGGATTACTACCTTTGCAGCCATTCCGTCAACCCCCGTTCCCTCACACCCTCAAGCTCCGAGTCATGTGTGGCTTGCTGAACACATGCCCGAGCTACATCCTCGAATATAAAAACCCGTGAAATTCACTGCTAAAGCCCCAAGCCTCCAACACCTTCATATCTCAAGAAATCGTGTTTCTAACGTCTTGAATACAATGGTTAAACTCACCTCTGCTTTCTTCGTCGTCGCCTCTTTGGCCCTCGCCGTGTTTGCTTCCCCCATCGAGCAACGCGATGTGAACAAGGTCAAAAACGATTTGAGACAGGTCGCCCATGATGTTTCTGCCCTGGACACCACGATCTCAGACCTCGGCTCCACTATTAGCATTGTACAAGCCTTGGCAAGTGTTGTCCTAATACGATGCAAACGTATCTGACTCTGACCATAATTAGGGCATCAGAACAAGTGTCGCAACCATTGAAAAAGGAATCGACCAGAGTACCAGGGACGTCAGGGCACGTATCGCTTACGAGTATTGATGAGACCTCCCTAACGTACTACATCCCATAGGAGGTTACTAACGTCTCCGAGGCTGATGGGAGAGATATAATGAACGAAGTGAACGGGTTTGTCCCGACGATTGTGAACGCCTTAAAGGGGATCGACCTGAAGCAGAACGTCTTCCGCACGATCCCTATCCGTGGAGCCACCGAACTCATCCGTCAAGCGCTTCAGGATCTGCACATCCGTTCCGTTGCACTCGCTGATGCTTTGATCAATGCCGCCCCTGTTTGTGTCATATTTGCACATCCCGGACATTGACTAACTATGGAGATTTATACTAGGGTGACATCAAGACAGAGGCCATGAAGACCAAGGACACGGTTGAGGCCGCGTTCAAAAAGGTCATGGATGATTTCTCTGCGTGATTTCTCTTGGTTCTGTTATCCTACAGCTCATTCATTTTTCTTGTCCCTCGCCCTGTAGTATGCATATATGCTTTGTTGATGAGCCCGTATTCGGCTATGTTGAATCGAGAGTAGACTCCCTCTTACATGGTGGCGAGTCACCGAACGATCGTTAGTCTCATTGATCACCCCACCAAGGCTAAGTTATCTGCCAGGCAACGTCAGATTCAGAGTTATGTCTTCCCGTGATTAATACCTAGAACTGGCCTAAGATATTACAATGGTTTCGACGAGAAAGTCCTCCTGGCGGCTACGAGGGTGATGAGTGGAGTTCCCAAAGACTTCTACCCCAGCAATCTTTTGCTACGCGACTGTCGACGACCAAAGCGAAATGGTGGTCGTCATTCGTTATCTTATAGGTCGTTTTCACATCCGTAGGCCGACACAAATGCGCAGCCTTCGTGTTCTCTGTTGGTGAGTCGACGTTCCTTGGCGTCCTTGCAATTGTTTCTCAGCAGTTATTTAAGTCTTCTTGTTCATGCAATTCGCTTTCGTCAGATCAATCAACAACGTGAATACCAATCCCTGCGTTACAAACGCTGACGCCGCGTCTGGCGAGCCAGTCCAAACAGCACAGACGGTAGAAGCTACACTACGAGGGCTGAACCACATATTTCCGACAAATTGGAGTGCCTCCATTGACATTTCACCGACAGATTTTAAGTGCCGACAAGTGTGCTATTTTGGGAAATTTTGATCAACAACCAACTTCATCGCGCTCCGTTGGACGTTCTTCAGTGTCATTTTCCAACAGGACATATTGAAGCCAACAAGCCGGGTTATACACCGACTAAGAAATCGAGCCATTTGAAGCAGTGTATGTGATACGATAAGCACTTTTGCAACACCCGGTTAGTCATAGCATTCAAAAGGAGAAAAGACATCATGTCAGATGTCAAGGGGATCCGTCAATATCAAAACATTTTGACGTAAATGATTGAGATGATCAATGACAACAGCATGGCGATGGCGCGGTAGCTAGATATTTCCGTCAGCTACTAGCGATTCAGCTCCACCTCTGCCCCGATATGGTGGCCATCTCCCATGGAAAATATTCAATCGGAAACGTGTCATCTCGGGAATGAGTATGTCGCTCCACAGTCTCTTACGGTATGTTTGATGCGAAGTGAGATTTATGGGGAGGGCGGTAAGTAGGTACCGGTCGAGACGATATAGTCACTCTTCCGAACTATCGTTCATTCTCTAAATCCTAATCATCACCTTGTTTAAAGGGTCAATCAGGAAATCTCTCCGTTTTACATAGTGTGGTTTTTGTAAAGTAAGTAGTCTGATGTACCAATACATGCGTGTTTTGATCCGGAAAAAAAAATCAGGAAATCTCGTCAGCAAAATAAAACTATATATTCTCCCGTAATTAAGCAGGGCCCCCGCTAGCGAAGCTCGAGCCTGGATTTGTTTCCTATTTCATCAGCGTCAAATATCTAGCGCGTGCTTTGCCTCTTCACCTCCGGCAAGCTCCCTAGCAAGTCTGCTTTCGCAACCGTTTCTCACTGGTTACATATGCATTCTCAATTCCTTTTATTCATTCAACTCGCCCTCGTCGGTTTTGTTGCTGCCCAGACGGGCGGCAATTTCATCATCTCTAACTCTGACACCAGTTCCTACATCTTTGGCACTAACCAGGTCCCAGGTGATGCAGTTCTGGCCGACACAGGTGTTAGCCCTTTGGTAAGTGATCTTTAATATTGCTATACATCTTACTCATAAGTATCTGACAGGCATTAGCCATCGACCCGGCCCCTGGTTCGGCGAATGCTACTGTCAGTACCATTTACGACCCAGTGTCTAGACTTTATGTTGGTATTAACGTAAGTCTGAGTCGCTCATTCGGTATAGTTAGAGATCTGATATTTGCTTAGAATGCTACAGCGGGCGTGGAGGTTATCTGGGTCAGCGATGTGTTCCAGTGGGGAATCGGGGTAACACCCTCTGGTTACATGTAAGTCTTGATGTCGATTTTATACATTTCGATGCCACAATTTTTCAGCCTTTATCCTGTCGATCCGGACCTCTTCTGGATTCAAAATTCAACAGTTTTGCCTTTCGTGAGTCGCCCCTCAACACAGTCAAATGCTTGAGTGACATCTTGGTTGCTAGATTGACCTCATTGGTGGCCCTGACATCCATGGTAGTGAAGCTTACTGGAACATCACAGAAGCACCGTCTTTCTCGTAGTAATCAGAAGTCAGGGATGACATGATATCCAACAAGATGATTATCAGTATATGCTGTATATTTTGCAAACAGGATGTGGCAATATACGTGTCCTGCCGAGTATATTTCTTGTTTGACTGAGCGTCGGACTCCAGCGGTGCACCTATTTGCGGCACCTTTAGACTCATTCAGCAGGCGCTCTAAGATTCCCGTTCGCGTCATATTCGTGTGCCTGGTGATTTACTGGCTATGGAGGCTTACTCCATGCTGATTGATATCAAGGCAGAGGCTACAAGAATACACGTCATCCTCAGGCTGGACTCGGATTTCTGACATCCCATTAATCATCTTCTGCACTATACAAGCTGTGCTGCCAGTGCGCAGCCTGCCCTAGCACGATGGGGAATAAACTTTCTGGCGATACATCGGCGATCCACGTTAACTCCTACCCTTGCTATGGAAACTGAAGTCACCACAATCAGCGCCCAAGTTACATTAAATGACGGCGCTGGGGCAAGTCCTATTATACTTAAAGCATGTATCACTAATCCAATATTTCGCCACAGCGCGCGGGAGCGGCATCCTATGTCCCAGTCAACCGTCCATACCATCCAAATCTCCTCGATTTTCGAGTCATTCATATGTGCACTAGCATATGGAATCTACATCACTACTTTTGGCCATTGTCTACGATGGCTCTTTTACAACGACGGAGGCCGGATTCGACTGGAGAGGGGAAATGCACCCATGTTGATAGTTTCCATCGTGATCTTTCTCCTTGAAACTACGGAATTGGCGACTTCTTTTAGGGGTGCCTTGGCTGCGCAAAATCTGAATCCTCTGATTTACAACATTCTTAACACGACAAATGTATGTTTTCATTGCTACCAGAGACCAACACCCGAGCTTATGTGGTGATGTTATAGAATGCGATAGAATACACATTATATCAAATCGTTGATGCTGTGCTAGTATGTTCAAATTTACTTTTTCTTTGTCACTTGACAAGGATGGAAGCGCTAAACGGCCGTGGATTTTTACGTCGTAGATATATAGGTGCTGGGTTGTCTACGGTCGTTCGTACAAAATTATATGCCTGCCCATCCTTTTCTGGATTTCGAGCGTGGCTCTCACAACTTACGCCATCTATCTGTATGCGGTCACACTCACACTGGAGGCGGCCGACCAAGAAACTCTATACAAAGTGTCGATACTGGTGGCTAAAATTTGGGATGGTTTCTTCTCGTGCAATATTGCCACTAATATTTACGCAACCAGTATGTATATTCTTTCTTGGTTCTTCCAAACTGGATTCAAACTGACGTGGCTCCCTAAAAGCTGCCATTGTCTATCGTATTGTACAAGTCACAAAGAACAGTGTCCTCGGATCTGGCCGCCTCCATCGAACATGGCGCATCATCGCAGAATCTGGGGTTCTATATACTACTGCGACTATAATAAACCTCATTGGAGCTTCTCTTGTCAGCAGAAGCCCTGCTTATGAGCCTTATGTATTGTTCCAAGCAACGGTTGACCCTATAGTATGTCTTTTTCTAGCGTATACCCATTATGTATGTTCAGTATTAACATTAAACTGCTTCTAGAACATCAACATGGCTGGCATCGCATTCAACCTCATTTTGATCCGCGTTGGCCAACAACGCCAGCAAGGAACGGTGGACTATGACAAATCCTCGGATCCACAACTTGCTAATGACAAAAGTAGACCAATCCTCTCGGTGATACGATTTCACAATGCAGAAGGGACAAGTTCGACATCAACTCAGAATACCTCTGCTCTTCATTCCAACATGGATTACCAGCACGTTTAGCGAGACGGTAATTCGTAAAGGGAACATGGTTTTAGCTTGACAAAGGCAAAAAGTAGCTAGAATTTGTTTCGCCTGATGCCCCGGCGGCGTAGCTGATTAATTAAATGCTTCACGTAAACCGAAACTGTTGATCCCTTCTCTGAATTTTGTATCGGGTGCAAACCTTACCTAGGTCGTAATTACACAAACTTCTCTTGGCCCTTACATGTAACTTGAAGCTGATGAACGCATCCCCGGCCTTGAGATTTGTCCCATTGAGGGTTTCCGGAACGACCATGTCAGCTCTAATGCTCACCAACAGCATCCACGATGGCCTTTCTCCAATTCCCCAAAAATCCCCCCTTAGTCGGAGGTAACGTGAGATGGGAGCGATAACTGCTTGACTGTACCTAAGGTGGCGTTAGAACAACTTTTCATTAATTATCGGGATTAGGACTTGAAGCTCGTCGTCGTCGTCAGCATGTGTGGGTTCTTAACCCAGCAGCCCGATATCTGACTCTGCAGAAGAGTCAAACGCACGGACATGCTTGCCCCGGATGTGGTGCAGTGAATATCTGGTGTTGTGTTGCTGGGTTTGCAGCCTGCTATATTGAATCGAGAGTATTCGAGAGTCGTTTTAGTGATATACACAAAAATCCGTCTCTTCCCTCTTCAAGTTTCTAACAAATCCGCTCTTGTAATGCGCTCCTCAATAACTATGTATTTTCAACTCTTCTTGTTCGTGTAACTCGCCCTGATTGGCCTTGTTACTGCTCAACTTGGCGAAATCGCCATCTGCAGTGCGGCTACCAGCTCTTGTATCAACCAACCCATACAACCCTTTGACAAGTGGTGTTTAGTTTCCGGCAGAGATTTATCGCTGACCCGTCCCCATACAAGGAGTACCATTTATGATCCACAGTCTTTCATCAGCGTTCATACTTTTGGTGTGAACCTATACGGGACTCAAAAGCAGCAGACCTCCCCTTTTGTGAGTAGCCCATTATCAGTACTGAATGCTTGAATTTCATCTCGATCGCTAGATTGGATTTTCAGTAATAATTCGTCCCGACCTTGTCGGGCGCTAACGCCAACAAGATCAGAGATGAAACGCCCTCGAAAGAAGTGATTATCTAATGTACTATTCTATGATTAAGATGTGGCAACATATGTGTGCCTTGTGTGGTATATTCAGCTCTTTGAGTGTGTGGAAACCTCGGAGTGAACGCTTAGGAATCACGGACAGGCGAAGATTTAATATTCAAGGCTGGTCAAGACATGCTTTTGATCTTGCTGGAAGCTTTGAGAACAGTTTAAGAGACCACGCAATGCATGAGTAATCTGCAGGGTAAATATCGGTCCTCGGACGACTGGAGAAGACTACGGTCGAAATGAAGGTCCCTTACGTGCATAACCCGGCGCATAAAACAGTTATCTTGAAGGGAGAGTGTTAGAGATTACTGTGACAAACCGATAGCGGTTTCCTCAAGAACGGCGACGTTCGATGACCCGCTAGATGACTTGTGACTGCGACAGCGATGGGTCTCCGTTTTCTTGTTTCCCCTTTTGTTTCTCGTCAATCTTGAGCCTCACGCAGAGCATTTGGACATTACTGTCCACCGCACGTGAAATAGGTTGACGCAAGACAACCGGCTGGGGGTCCTTGTAGTTCTTACATTGAATAACATCTACCAGAGGTACAATGCAACTCTCAACTACCCCAACAACAATCAATCTTCATTAAAAGCAAGAAACTAAATCTAGCTCAAATCACCACTGCTGCTCAAATGGCCTAGTATCCGACCGTCCCGCTTCTCTCATACCTCCCTTCCTTGCGAGTGACGCACCCGCGTGAGATTTAGATGTATTCGACCCAACGGGCGCACTTGCCGGCGGCCTCGGTAGCGGCCGGATTGGCAACGGTCTCCGACTGGTCTTCGGTCTCGGCGGAAGGTCCAAAACAATCGACTCCTTTATCGTCTCCATAGGCGTCGTCGAGTGTAGTGATCGACCGAGACTCGCACTCCTGCTGCGCCGCTTGGCCCTATCAGTAGTCTTCCTCCCCCGCTCGGCGTACGTGTTGTCGTCCTCTTCCCGTATCTCTAGCGGTGGGGGTCGCGAAGGCTGCGACCGAGCTTGCTGAGCAATTTGAGATGTTAATATTGGTTTGGGGCTCTCTGGTATAGGAGCAGCAGGAGCAGCAGCAACAGTAGTAGTAGTAGTAGTAGTCGTCTCGGCTGAGCCGGATGTGTTCGTCGTGGTATTTGACCGCCTGTATTCAAACACCCTGCGCAGCCTTTGTGTGACACTGATTGTACTTGGCGCCCTTCTAAACGATGTTGACGTCGGCGAGACTGTGGTGTTGACCATTTCAGAGTAGAGCGGTTGTGAGGAGGACAGTTTGACTGTAGCAACATTATTATTCGAATATACGGACGCTCGCATGAATTTGGCATTGCGTGGGACGTTTGTTGGCACCGGGGGTATATGCAGTTGTTGATCTAGTGAATTCCTCATCCCATTTTCGGCTATGCCCTCTTTCGAGAAGTTGAGGGACGGGAAATCCATATTTTCAAGCACCTCACGAACTTGAACTTTGGGATTACAATGGTCAGCTTTACATCCTGGGCGAGTCTCGATAGCACTTACTGAAATGTGCGAACCCCTGACCAAAGTTGAACCGACACCAAATAGCGAAGATGGTCGAGAGGACAACCCAAGTGTACGCTGTCACCGTTATAGTCATGAAAAATGGCCACGATGTGAAAATGAACCGATATACTGCAAGGCGAGTCTAAGACTTTATTGTAGACGGAGATGGGACTGTTACTTACGTCCACTCCAGAACATCATCGTGAAAATCATCAGTAAAAGGATGGACATGATGCAGAAGATCAGGAATCTCCATTGGCATTCACGTCGTACAGAAATATAACCCTAGGATAAATCAGATTGAGTGCGACCAAACAAAATTAACATACAGTAACCGTCCACGGGAGAATTAGCTGTTGCAGTAGAGTAGAATCAATAATATTCGAGATCTTATGAATGTGACGTACGATGAGTGTGATAGCCGACGCAGCAAGAAAACCCTTGCCGTCCATCTTGAGGAAGTTGATAATCGTCCCATTGATTGCCTTATTGATCCACATCACATTCGAAGCGATGACGAAGAACATTGTGAGGTGCAGACTGACTGAAAACAACAGAAAAATCTGTTCATAAATGAGTATAAGCACTTGGTAGTACAAATTGTGGTTGACCTTGAGAATTCGTTCGACCTCGGGCGTCGCCCCGACAAGGCTTAAAGTCCGGCTTGAATAGACCTGATTGCACCGTAAATCTGCAGCTTTTTATAAAATTTCCTGTACGTACCTTGTATATCTTGTAGGACAGGAACAGCATGAATGCGAGGGCAATGGCATCCGAAACTACTATGGGGATCTATTCCAATACTCAGGCGACCAGAGTAACTTGAAAAAATCCGACTTACAGTGTGAGCGATCTTAATCTGCCACCAACTTCTTAACGGATTGAACCCTCCACATACACCACTAACGACTTGACTCTGGTATATGTCCAACATTCTGTACGAGGACCGAACACGATATCCAGCCCATGCCGTACCAAGAATGTGACCAGCCAGGGCAGCCCCAAGGTGAGGTAAGGATTCATTCAGGATCTTGAAAATTACGACACTGTCAGACCCCATCACCAATTGGACCAGACGACCACTCACGGCAACTGTAGCAAGTGACAACAACCAAAATTGAAAGATTAGTGTCACAATATCCTCCCTGCTCTCATCGTTGAGCCTAAACATGCATATACTCAGTCTATGTGCAAATAACGTGGTGTAGTACTTACGATGCTTTCAGCCAGAGTAGGCCCTTGGCGCAAGCGACTTGCTGTCCTTCAACACTTGCTGGTGACGGCTGTTCCATGGGGAATACAATTTGCCTCGACCGACTATTTTTCCTCACACTCCTGGCTTTATACCTCATATATGCTGCACCCTTCCCAGAATGGATGTACCTCCTCCCGTTGTATCGAGTGCCACGACCACCAATGGGCCTAGACTCCTCATCCACCCTCGGGACCCGCAAATCACGCCTCCATGTAAGAATAAACCCTCCTTCGGAATCAGCGTCCACGGGTTGGGGTACGATAGGTGTACACTGAGCCGCATTGGCTTGAGAGATACGATCGCAATAGTTCAAGATGCCGTTGGCGCTAAGTGTTAAGCCGTGTGATACGTTGGCTCTGGCAATAATTGGGGAGATTGTGTTGACAGCAGAAGCGTTGTCGGCAAATATGACAGCTTGCAATGCCACCATAACGACGCATGTCAGGAAGGCGAGGAGGAAGTAAATGAGGGTGAAGGGAGAAAGAGTGAGCTTCGCATACTAGCATGGAACGGTAGTTTGGCTTAGGGACCTGGAACGAGTCGTATGGACTCACCAATGACCTTATCCTGATTGCCCCTAACGCCTTCTTTCGGAACTTGGAAAAATCAATGCTAGGAAGCTTCGGAAACCTGAGATTTTGCAACCGACCCGCGGATGCGCTCATTGTCCACGCGCGCTATCGACCTGCGAAAGCACTTGGGAGTAAGGAAAGATGGGGAACGGGACCAGCCCTACTGAAGCAGGTGGGGACTGGGGGAACAGCGGTGACGAAGGCGCTGCTGATGCGATCAGATCATTCTTGTAACTAAACCGGCGCATTCCTTACTTGTGGGCGGCGCTCTCAAGACCTTATCGTCATATGCATCATCGGTGGCCGTTTCGAGGCACCATTATTTTTCAGCAGCGCGCATGACCGCGCTCTGCTACCTGACGAGACGCTTTCAAACGTCTCACAGCCTCGCAACGCATGGCGGTGTACGAAATTTGGTCATAAGACTAAATCAGGAAAGTTACATGTTGTAAGAATACAGCTGGGAAAGAACTATATGCAGTTTTACACTCTCCACCACTTATCATGTAGGGTTTGTTATCTATGGATGAGAAGGCTACCTCCTTACATTGGAAGCTGGCCCAGAGATTGATGATTATATAGTGGGTATAGAGGCCTGTTTATACATATCAGAAGGAAAGGTGGACTGACATGTGGTAAAACCTTGCTAATGTTGCTAACCTTTTCAGGTGAAACTCACCTTGTCAATGTCAATGCAGTGGATGACAGAACATTGGATTCTTTGGATCTGTCTACCTGAGGGTATTACACAGGTGTCGCCCAGTGGATTCAGGTGCGTCCTTTTCTCATCGTCTTCGACCCCTTTTGATGTCTGTCCGGAATATTATTGCCGATCAAACTGGATTTTTTGTAATACTTCCAGACAAGAAGCGACGTATATACTGATGTTCGATATATCTGGACAAAAGATGATCATATGAGGTTTTTCTATCGGATTCATTGCGAATAGTGACTGCAATGGAGATGAAACGATCGTCGATGGATATGAGCCCGCTTCAGCGACCTCAGCCAGAAGACCCACACCCAACCTCCTGGCGAGGACCACCCGCTTCATCACCAACCACTTTCCCTCTGGCGAATTCCGTCTTCGCTTCAAATTATTGACAAACGACACCTGTAACCGGGACAGAGTCCCTTACAATCGTACGCACATTCTCCTCAACTGCAGTCGCTGCTCTCCTATCGCGAATTCAATTACAAAAGACCACAATGGCCTCACTCGCCTCATTAAGTGGCTCAAAACCCACCCATCCCCGGATCGTGATGGCAAGCAAGCCACACCGCACACTTACGCTCGGCCCGGACCATTGTTCTTCCCCGCATCTGGTCGTAGGAAATGAAAATCGTACACTCGCGTACTAGGCCTATTCGAGTCGGGGATACGCAATCAGGGCAACGTATGCCGTATGATTCCGAGCAATGACATACTATACAATTGCGTTCGTAAATACCAGAGAAATGCTATACACTAAAATGCCAAAGTAAAGTCTCTGAATGCCTCCTCTTTCATAATTCCGCCAATCGCTAGCTCTGGTGATTCTGGTATAGGTAGATTGCTTTTAAACCTTCTGATCGCCTCAAGCCTCATCTGCCAATTGGTCTTGACATCCCCCTTCGTCGTATCCCTATTCGTCTGCACAAAAACGGACGCGTACCGGTCCGCCAGCAAGCTCAGTTGTCTAATGAGCAGAGGTAGATTTTGACCAGAAATGAGCTTGAAGTTGCCTACGGGCACAAACTCGGTCATGCCAGGCGCGCGCTGAACTGTTACTTTGAAATACTCGCTTTCATACATCGAGATGGAATAGGCTGCTGTAGAGCCGGGAGAGTGAGACTCGATCACGATGTTGACAAATTGGAATTGCGTAGAGAGTGTGTCGAAACGGTACGGGGATCCAGAGTCGTTCCATACGATCCGAACGTAGTCATTACCGATGTGTCGCTTTTTGTTATTAGACTGAGGGTCACTAGAATCTGCGGGCATCATCGTCGCCGTGTGATACAATACCTGACCAATGTCGTCCCACCAAGCGTACGCGTATTCTCCATCCTCATCGGGGTCTAGTCCTCCCGCATAGACGTCCAACTGGCCACGAAGACTGATCAACCTCCCCAATCCTTCCAGAAACCGCGTGTACGCCGGGGAGCCATGTGTATTACGTAATATTTCAATTTCGTTACTTTGCCCTGGCGCAACGTACAGAATCCCGACCTTGTGCGTATCGATGACAGGTATTCGATCGATTGTGTTGACGAACTTGGGTACCGCCGCCTGGTCTGCACGCTGTCGTAATGAAGGTGGACCAAGAAAAACCGGATAAGGAGAAACCTGGATAGCAAAGTAGGAAGGGTCTACAGCGACTTCTTTTCGTCTTTGAGAAGGCGAAGAGCCTTTCCATACATATCCCATGACGGGGTCGGGTCGGGGTAGTTCCGGCCCTTCGTCTTCTCGAACGTCAAATATCTCCTTTAGCTGTTCTGCCTGTTGATAAATCAGCTATCACCTATGCTCGATAGCGGTTCGGCCATACCTGTGCCGCCTCTGTAAAAACCAAGGGATCTTCATGGTCATCTGGACCTGAACGCAGGACCTGCGGTGGATCCCTTTCCATCAACAGCGCGGCAGGCACTGACACACGATCAAGGTCGACATCTCCAGGTCCTACCATCGGCGCATTTTCCAGCCTACACAAGAACTTGGTGAAACCACTAGGTCTCCGCATAAGGACCTCTAACCAACCGAGCCTCGATAAGGCACGAACAGTAACAACCGCATTGCCAACCACCCATGTCTTTTCCTTCACGGGCACATCCTGGGACTCATTCGCCGGATTCATCACAATATCGGCAAGAAGGGAGTTTGCGGGACGCGGATCGGCAGTGGCATATGTGTATCTTGCCAACCAGTCGAAGCATACTTCGGTCGTGCCGTCGACGGCCTCGTTCCCTTCATTAGCGATAAGAAGCTGTCGCGTGATGAACTTGACGTGCTTTGCCCTGTCGGGCAATCGAACCGCGAGGAACCAGATGTAAATGAGATAGTAAGACAATAGCCGCACGTGCTGTGATAGCGCCCAGGACATTGTTGATGGTGCGTTGTGTCGGCTGTGGTGCTGAAGGTACTGCACAGCAACGCCAAAAACAGTTTTGAAATCATCCTCAGTGAAATTTGCATAAAGTGGTGGAAGAGAAGCAATGATACAGATGTAAGCCAATATATGAACGGCCATCTCCGGGTTAGACATGATCTGCGATAGGTTCTCGAGTATTCTTGGTAGATACTTCGTCGTCGAAATCGGAAGCTCGAATGCCGCCAACGAAAGGGCATGCAAGCAGCACCTCACCGTCGACGGTTGCTCGTTTAGACCGGCATGAAAGACCTCAACCATGAGATGCCTTTGCTGCAGGTCGAAACATCGCCAGTAGCTAATCATCACCTCGAGTGTGTGGTGTGCCAGTCCTAAGGCCTCCCTCTGCCTCTTGGACCCCGCGGCCAACGTCTTGCCCAGAATGCCCGTGCAGATGACATTCAACATCCGAGACAACACCGCCCTGCTCTTTGGCCCGCAGAAGAAGTGCCTGTTCGCAAGCTGTACCGGCAGATGGCACAGCGTATACGAAATGAGCTCCCACTCCTTTTCAGTGTTAAGCATATCGACGAGCATCTCGAGGTACTTGCTGACAGGCAAGTTCAGGTCACTAGTAGACCCAGACGCTCGAGAGTCGTATGTCGTGACGGCTTCACTAGACACGTCGGTTTCGACCGCAAATGGTAATATTTGAGGATAATACCACAACGGTTCTCTTGGCTTCACCTGCGGTAGCATCGTGACTTGGGGTGGCAATCCAGTCGAGTATCCGGAAGGCACCCTTGACCGACTCCGACTCGACATTCTTTTCGCACTCGTCCCTGTACTTGTACCCCTCCCCCTAGATCCATGTCTTCCCAACCTTTCCTGTGTTCGCGAGCGCATTTTATACGCTGTATCACTTCCTCTCTCACTGGCACTGTTGGAATGTGAAAGAGTCCCTTGCCTGTCTCCACCCCCGCCACCACTACTACCACTGCCATCCTTCAGACGGCCTATCAAGTCAGCCAACATCTCCACAGATCCATTCTCGTCATAAGACTCTCGGGAAAAGAACACACGATGATCACTGTCCGCCCTTAGCCGCATCAAAAATGTCAGAGCAGCCAGACGAGTCTCGATCATCGCATTTTGCCCAATCGTACCCGTTCCTAGTCCCATCAGTTAGCCGTTCTCATCTTGGCAGCAACAAGACTAATCTCACCACCCGCAATACTCAACAAAGCTTCATACACCCGAATCACAATCCGTACACCTTCTCGCTCCATTACGAACGGGGAGAAAGCCAGTTGGCTAAACGTAGAAATGAGAGCGAAAACTCCGGATAGAGAACGTGCGGTGTAGACTGCCTCGGGAGAAAGTGCAGGTTGGAAAGAGGTGCTGACTTGACCTTGGGAAGAATCGGGGGCCCCTACAATGAAGGAGTTGCTGGTACCCGGAAGGACAGTTGGCGAGGCAGATAACTCATCGGCCACCATAGTTGTCGACACGCCTGCGCCAGAGCTAGTAATAGACGCAGACGTCGCCCCTGCCCAGGGGGGCTATTAGATCCTCCAAATAAATGTTACGTTTGGCAACTTACCTGCAGCCAACGACGACAACAACGAAATCAAGCCACTCCCACTGCTCGAACTCTCTTTCACAGCCCCGTCTTTGCCGTCTTTTATGGAGGTCCCTGTGGCTAACGCAGACGGCATCAAGATCGTTCCCGTGCCAACGCCCGTACCCGCGTACTCGCTCTGCATCCTCGATATGACAGGCGAAGTTAGACCCGAGGCAGGGAGAGTTCCTCCTCCACCTCCCACTCCTGCCCCCACTACTGTCACTGCAGCTCCTTCCGTTCCCCCTACCTCCAACGCCACCGAGACGGACGATTTCGAAGTAGCCGATACCTTCGCCACACCCCCATCCCCTGCCACGCTCAAAATCAGCTCCAGAAATGGCCTGATCTCGTTGACTAGACATCCTTCCACCGTCCGTAAAACAACTTCATCGGCAAGAAGACGCCATAGGTTATCAAACTCGTCTCGCGACTCCGATCCACCAGTCCTTCCCATGATAGAGCCCGACTCCAGACTCGTCACGTCAGCACCCCACCAGACAACTCTCCTCGCAAACTCGTACACCACGTCCGCCAAAGCACGTCTGTATGCGCCCATATCCCGTACACTATCGTACATCCTGTCCAGCACAACCATCACCTCTTCCCTTGTTTTTCGTCTGGTCAGTGGGCTCCCAAGTCCAATTAACCCACCGCCGCTTTCATATTCATACTCGTCTGCACGCGCATCTTCTCGTTCTTCCGGGTAATACTCCAATGGGCCCGACTCACGCTCCACAATTGCTTCCTCCATCCATCTTGTACCCTTCTCAGGTGACACTCCGTCTATCCCTCCTTTGTCGACACCACCCTCTGTCACTGGCTTACTCGTCCTTGAGCGATCGCGTTCCCCCACACCTAACACAGACTTCCAGTTTTCCAACCAGTCCAAACTCGTAGGGCTCAGTTCGTGCATTCGCAGCATAATGTCTGGCAGTGGTGCCATATCGGCATCGGTGAGGTGGTCCGAGAGCGAGGTGAGCGTTAGCGATAGCAAAGGGCGTAGAGGCGTAGTGAAATGCGACCGCGACAGAAGTGTCGTGAGTGTGCGAATGAGCGCTGGAGAGCCGACCTTTGGGGAGGCGCCCGATACAGGTTGGGATTGACCGACAGATGTAGGGACGGATGTAGGCGCGGGCGCGAATGTGGCAGTTAACGGGGTGGAGCTAGGGGTAGCGCGGGAAAGCGTAAGCGAATGGGAGAGTGAATGAGGAAGGCGAGGTCGCGCTGCGGCATGTTGAGGATGCAGATGAGGAACATAGGGTCCACCGTTCGGTTCCCTACTTTCCCTGTATTAGTAGAAGAAAACGAGACGAGAGCACGTCGAAAAATACGCACCGCAGTCTTTTAAGCCAACCTGCCAACTCGAATAGCGTCTCACCAATAGCAACACTCTCATCTTCCTCCATCTGGCTACCCGCCACGCCGCTCGGATTTGTACCCGCATATCCAGCGCTTCCCCCTCCATACGCAGCCGGGGAATAATTGTCTTCTCCCCTCTCGTCCACCTCCTGAAGCAAATCCTTCAGTACACCTGCCACCTCTTCCAACACACGCTCGGAAGCCTCTTTCAACGTTTGAGTCTCCTCGTCTTCTTTCCCTGATTCATCGTCGTCCATAGCTGCCTCCCACTCAACCCAACTCCTCACCGCCCACTTCGTGATCCGTCCAATCCTGGCAATAGACCAATCGTGCCCCTTACTCACACCTCCACCCTCCCTCAAAAATCCGACTGTTTCGCTAAGCCCACCCAAACCCCCTACCCCACCTACCCCACCCACGCTAGGCATGGTACGTTCCATCGCCTCCCACTCGACATCTACTCGTGCAGGCCCACCACCTGCATATCCTAAACTCGCCTCGCGGTATACATAAGCTCGTGCAAGGCGCGAGACGAGCGACCGGCGAAGTGCAGTGCGTATCGTACGATGTGCGCCTAAGCTAGTGTGGATCGTGAACAGAGTTTCCGATGTTGAAACGAGTGGTTTGAGGTAAGTTTGTCCTGGACCTGTGGATGAAGAGGAACCTGACTGCGCTGAGGGCGGCAGAGGAGATGAGGACGGATGAAAGGAGGGAATCTGGGAAGAGATAGAAGGCAGAATGGGTGTGACGAAATGTGCGATTGGCGATGTTGGGATAGACTGTACCTGAGGTGGTGGGGCCAAAAAGGAGGGCGTCTGGGAAGAAATAGAGGGCGGGGCTGGAGAACTAAAATGTACAAGTGACGATGATGGCAAAGGTAGGGAGATTAATGGGGGTACTGGCGTCGCAGGCTGAGTCGGGACAAGGGAATCTGTCTGAGACGAACGTCCAGACACTGGACTGGACTGCACCTGTTGCATTTGCGAGTATGGTTGAAAGGGCAATTGGGCATTTTCAATCGGAAACAACGGAGGTGGAGCAGATATGACGGGCGTCGTCCCAGGTGGTCCCAACCATACTTTGATAATAAGTTTCGACAGAGTGGAGTAAGGACCCGAAAGGAGCCGTCCCAAAAAAGTGCATATTTTCTCCTCGTTCTCGCGTTTCCAGTTATGCGCTACGTCTCCACCGTCGGGGGCGGATGACGTAACCTGGGATTTTTCTCCCGGGTGTTTCGCGACGACGGATAGCCTAGACAAGGGCGTAGTACAGAATGCCGTAGCGCGGAATAAAATAGGAAATATGTCCTGCAGATGGTTCGGTGAGAGTATTTTGGCTTGGGACGAGAGATGGCTTAGATATAAATTTATTGCGATTTCGGCCGGATGTTTGAAGGACGTCGGTCCCGTTGATGGGGTCGGAATTGTCGTTGATCCAGATGCAGATGTCGATGAAGACGCCGAGCGTCTGTGATTCTGAGCTTTTGACATCGAGGGCAGTCCAGCGGTCGACGTTGTGGAGGGTGAATTCGCCTGGGGCGGAATGGCATCATCTGGCTCTTCGCTCGCCGGATCGTACCCTCTCGTCCTAGGTAGCTGAACTGCTCTATCCACTAGCGTACCATAGAATGAGATTATCGCGTCCAAAGCTTCGCCCGGTATCCGTGCGACATTCTCCACTTTTTCAAGTATTTTTGCGATAAACTCGGCGCAGAGGGTGATACACCGCTCTCGTTCGTTTCTTTCATTGCGTTCGCTTGCGAAGGGTTGCGAATGGGATTGGGCAGGTGGAAGAATCCCTTCCTGTCCATTTATCGATCGTGCTTCGAGGACGAGGAGTCCATCGAATGCGGCCTGAATCCACACCTTCAACAACTCAATGATGACCTCTTCAATCCCCAGAATATCAGACCCGAAGCCTGTCATTCCCCGCAGAGCCTTCAACCTCGGTTCCCAAGTCTCCACCGCCCACTCCCTACCCGACGTAAAAAGTGAAAAATAGCTCAACCTATCCGCCGTAGTCAGCTTCTCCCTATACTCGTTCTCAAAATATGCCCCTATGAGGTCGTATCCGGCCGCCTGAATCGCAGTCGGTCCACCGGGATCACACAGGGAGGACCAGATGGGCGTAAGAGCCGATCGTTTTGGGACGGGTGAAGCAGCTGGGAGGAGAGAGGCAAGAACGCGCGCATAGCTTAACGATGGGACGGCAGGGGGCATCAGCGAGGAAATTAGATCGGAGATGTCGGTCGTCATGGGTTGCGGCATGTGTAGGGAGGAGGACGAGGACGAGTCCGCACCGCCCCCACCAGTGCCGGCGACGGAGAGGTTGCTCGAGGCATTGCTCGAGGCGAGGGCGGAGGGTACGGATGGACGGGGCCGGCGCCAGTGAAAGGGGAAGGCAGCTGTGTTAGCGCGCTGTCGCGACATCGACGTCGACAGTGTTGTTCGTGGTCGTCGTCGCCGTCGTCGCTGTCGTTGTCGTCGTCGTCGGAGACAAGCACGCCTTTGCTATCGCGTCACCGTTGATGACTCATCACTCATACAATTGTAATTGTAACCAAAAAACAAAACATTGACATATGCCTCTATAATCCGTACAAAGTACCCTGACATGAAAGAAAATTGTCTGAGCCCGCTTTCATGCCGAAGCAAAAACTTTGACTCTCGAGTAGCCATCCCATCAGCAAGACTGAGCATCGGCTGGCGGAGACGTGGGACCTATTTGACCCAGTGGAAGACGAACTGAGGAAATGTACGTTTTAGTATTGCAAGCCTTGTATTTCAAGCAGAGTTAAAGACTACTCAGTATGCTCAAACAGAACTGTCCGCTGACCATCATGGGACTATTAAATACAACAAACACAAGATGAAATGGAAAGAAAATACATTGATCCATCTTCTTATTGACCTGAAAGCGCACCAAGGCTCTCCCACAACCTTCATCATATATGTCAGATTTTCAGAAAGTAAAAGAAAGACTGACGGTGTACCTGCAGCGTCTAAGCAAAGCAGCCGAGGTTATAAACTCCCTTATGAGGGGAGCACCCCCCTCGGTCTGATTGAACAACATCTCAGACCTTCCATTCCATCTATCCCACCGAGGCGTGATATTCGTTGGGTCCTCCTTGATATTAGGGTCCAGCAAAAAAATAAAATCCGTAAATGCCTCTCCAAAAGCGTCGACAAATGCCCCGTCGTGATAACCTGATATACCACCCCTAATTTCAAGTCAGCCAAACAGTCTCCCTGCTAGTTTCGAGAACGCACGGGGGAGGAAAGTAATATGGGATGTCCATTCCGTGATAGCCAGGAGGAATGGCAAATTCGCCCTGTGATGGAGATACTGAGTTAGACGATACAGACCCGGTGACCTAAGATAACAGCAACTACTTTAAATGCTGTACCAGGGAAAGCCCTCATCAAGGAATAAGTAGGACAGACGAATATAGCTGCAGGAAATCAACGTCAACGTCTCGACCAAAACATATGTTGAGCTGGTAGCATACCATCGCCCATAATAGCATTCGTCTGATTAGCAGGCGATCCAAACCCTGAATATTCCCTGACAACAGCTCTTATTTCTTTTTCACCAAAAAGTGGGAATAACTGCGCGACATAATGGGTAATATTAGTCGTGCTTTGATTAACGAATATGTCGCCTTCATGAGAGTTGGTGATGCTCAGCAGCATTTTCTATAATCTTATTATGGCAAGCAGGGTCAGAAATGGCGTGCAAACTCACTCCGTTTACTCTACCTGCTTGCAGTGCAAGCGTCGGTCGTTGCGTAATGAAAGTACCGTCGACAACGGGAACGAAGATGAAAGTGCCGTAGAAGGCGCTAGCGGCAATGTCTATGTTCGCACTCTGAAGTCTTGCCACGTCTGTATCACGGAGACACTCCAGACTGTTCGAAGAGGACGAGCAACTGCAGACGTTCTTAAGTCGGTGCCGTTATGACTTCCGACATCAAAGATTAAATATACCCTGTTTGCGAAACCACCTCTCTATAAAGAGTCTATCGAGACCTCCATCACACGATATCCACTAGATAGCTTATAATAGGCTTACCTCAGGGACGGGGTCATCATATTTATACTGTGAAGGTAAGAAGGTCGAGCTTGTGATCGCACCACGGAACAAAGGCGGTTGAGTATACCCGTTTCGGGCAATAACCTGTTGTAGAACAGAGCCAGCACCTGTGCACATGTAATCACTTGGCCAAGACCAAACATTACCCAATGAACGAACCTGCAGAGGTACCCCATATTGTAACCCCCCCAGGATCGCCCCCAAATTTAGTAATCTGTTATTACCAAGATTCAACCAGTCCGCCACGAAAAAGACATTAGGAGACCAACATGCTCTTGAACCCATTCCAATGCAAACTGTTGATCCACTAGCACAGCTAATTAGAACTCCAATAATTGCGGGTTGGCAAAGGTAACTTACGCAAGCCAACATTTAGTTCACCATCCTCCTTCACTGCCTTCCCAGGCAAGAAGCCGAAAACTCCCAGGCGGTATTGAATGACAACTACCACGATACGTTTCCCAGATAGCTCGACGAGATAGTCTCCATTCTCGGGACTAGCAGAACCAGCCTGATACCCGCCTCTAAAGCGATATCTATCTAGACCTGAGTTGCAGTTATGTCTTGGTTTACGTACCCATGGATATAAACAAGAGTAGGCAGCAACTCGGACTGGTTCGTCCCAGGAGTAAAGACGCTGTTAGAACGGTCAAAAGGACTCGATTACTGAGAAAAGTATAGGTATACTTGAGGAACAAACAATCCTCGGATGACGACGGTGTATCGGAACTGCTCCCCGGAGTTTGGAAAGTTCCGTTTCTGAAAGGACTTGTTGGAGACTTGCCAAATGACTGTGTCATATAACAAGTGGACGGTTGGGTATCGGCAAACTGTACACCCGGCGTTGGAGCCGGGGGTTGCGGAGCACGCCAACGCAGGTTTCCTGTTGCATTTCGCTGTTAAAAAAAAAGAAAATGAGTAACTGACATGGCCAGGAATCTTACCTGTAGGTGGAGCAGCATAACGTATTCCCAGAAAGTATGTGTTGTGAGAAGTTTCCTGGAAGGCACCAGCATATTTGGCATAGCCAAGATCGACGACCGGGGCACTCGATCTTGCCCCAAATTCAACCCTTCCCTGCAGAGAGAGAACAGGAGAAACAAGTAAGATGCCTAGAATGATTATCCGCTGCATCATGCAGAGGTAGACACACTATCAGAACAGTATATGTAAGCATTTTATAGTGTGTGAGCTCGGAAGCAGTGCGGCGCACCGGATGGCGTGGCTTAACGGTTGTGGCTCATAATAACTGCCACCGATAGCATCGGCGACAACTGCTCGGCGTTACGGCGCATCAATAACCTAAGATGACTCGCGTACATAGACTTACGAAGACCGGACTAATTTTAATTGACTCAAAAGAAGCATTACGCAACGTCGACCTCGATCAGCGGAGGAAGTTTGTCCTCGTCCAGATGTAATCAGAGTTGCTTTTGACGACTACCTTCTCGTTATCTTATTCCAGAGAGAGGCCATATTGGAACATCCAATCGCCCTGATGTCAAGCCAGAGAATCCAAAAACGGCGACGGAGTTGCTGGTTGAGGCAAGACCAACATGTCGTAAGGTGTGAAGATCCCGGGAAATGCCGAATCAATTGGGGAAAAGGGGTCTGGCCTCTGCTATTAACCGAGCCCACACTGGCCACCCGATACCCACAACAATATACCCCAATACCTGCCTTATGTCTCTATCCTGAAATTGGTATCAGTCCATAGAATCCTCTCCCACCCTTCCCCCTCTTTAGCAGCTGGGATACCTTGTACAAAGAATCTCAACTTCCCACTATCACCCTCCGTTAACGACAGGCGTGTCGCCAAGTTCTTTCCCATCACCACAAACCGGCCTATCTTCCCATCTCCACTATACCCCACCCCAGACGTCCCTATCCACGTCGCATCCTTCACATCTTCCTCCAGGTCAAAGTCATCTTGAGAAGCCACCAATTGTCGAACGTAAATATTCCAATATGCACACCGTCTAAGCAATGAGAGGCGTGCAGGATGAGAACGGGTTTCCTCTCCCCAAGTCAAGATCCCGTCTAGGTCTTCTAATCCACGTATCTTCATCGTACCGTCTTCATCTTGAAGGTGACTCATAAAGTTGCAAACTCGAAGAGCATCAGTTCCTTCGCTATCTAGCGGTGGCGAATGGACATTCATCTGGCCCAACAAGATCTGTCCTTTCGTCAAAGTGCGACCTTTGACATTGAATCTGAGTCCAAGCGCTAAGTTAACAGGTGCAGAAGCATCGCTGTCACCTGGGAGTATCCCGACCGTTGTTTGTAAGCCGACCCAGTTCCCCCCTAACGCGGAATGTGTGGCCCCAGACACAATCGTTACATGTACGTCATCTGCTTTGCCAGAAACAGACCGTAGTTCAAGTTCTACATCTGCCACAATACCACCTACCACGTCAACCAATTTGTAATTCGCAACCATAGTATAATTTTCTTCAGGAGTTAACGAAAGAGATTGGACAGGTATCCAGAAAGATCGATTGACGCCTTCGGTTTGTTCGGTCTGCGCAGATTCAAGGAACAATATTCTCACCGAGCTTCCTCCGTTCCATGCATCAGTAAAGTCAATGGAGACTTGTACCGATACCATCTTGCTTTCACCATGGCCGACATCGACCACAGTTGGAACAGGCCACAGTAAATCTCCCAGCGAATACAATTTTTCGATGTCCAGCCAGCCCGAAGTCCAACCACCATTATTAACCATCGATCGGTCCCAAACATTTTTTCCTCGCACCCACCAGCCCTTGCCAACACCAGGAGAAAAAGTTGTAAAGAATGGCAAATTCTTCGGATCAGGTGGTGCTCTCTTCACGAAGAAGTCTGCTACCGGTTTGTAGACGTTCTCTTCGTCTGATTTGAGTAATTTCGTCATGTCTAATCCAGGAACCTTTCCCGCCCAGAAAGTCACCTCTTCGTCCCACCACTTTTGCCACGTTCGCCCTGGTTCATTTTGCCATTTCTCCCACGTCCATCCTTGCCCAAATAAAGCCGCACTGAGTCCCAATGAATCCGGGGCGATTTGTTCCAGGGCTTTATAGACATGAAACCCACCACCGCCGAGAGTTCCTCGGCCCCAGACGTCAATACCGACGTAAATATCTCGCATTGTCAAGGTATTATTGGGCGCAGTTTCTGAAGACATGAGAGGGTTGTGGCGGTCGTCCCGAGTAAGGAGATTATTGGGATTCAACGAGAGGAAGTACTCAGCCGACGCAAGAGGGCGGCCCTTTTTCCACTGAGTAGATAATCAGTCACATTCGTAATACCGTTAGAGTACTCTCACGAAATAGTTGGCAAAAAAGCCAGTCGAAGAGAGGAAGAACGGAAGGTTCTTATCGTTGAGCCCGTTCTGATATTTCAATTGGCCATCGACCATGACACTATCATACCTGTGACAGCATGTTATAGAAGTATAGGTGGGCACAGATGACCACAAACCATATAACTTCCGCATGTTGCCCAACTTTCTTCCAAAGCTCCTCCCGAAGAAGACGTACCCAAAGAGCGAGCATCCCGGCTTGGTCAGCACCCCCAGGCAATGGTTGTTCGAAATTCAAAAGGTACCCGTCGAACCCGCGTTGATGAGCCAGATCTGCCAAGACGGTAGCATAGTGGCCCGAGAACGTGTCCATGGCATCCCCAAACGGACCAGACAGAATGTGAACGAGATCGGGTACATGCTCTTCGTGCTCGAACATCCTGTATACGCATGAGACAAGTAGACAGCATCATTAAATGTGCACGGAGTGCCTACAGAACTCCCAACATCTTAACGCCATGCCGGTGTGCAGCGTTGATCCACCCTGGTGGTGGAATAGTTATGCGATTATGGGAGAAGCTGGAAAGAGTAAGCAGTAAACTTGCGATCTAAGACGGCGAAAGAGAGCTCGGGCCATACTAGACAAAAATATCGATTAATGACCAGAAGTTGAATGTATATGACAGTGAGAAAGGTGATTCGCTGTATCCTCCCTGTGATCTCGACGATTACGATGATGAGTTGCAGGACGTCTTCGACAGCATTAGATATCACCTTGAAATCATGGCAAACCTATTGAAAAGAGTCACAGCGGTCGGCATCCCCGATACGCAACTGTCTCAGGATAACTGGGGACGCACTAAGAGCTTCCCTCTACTCGCGACATTCGGATCGATGATATGATTACGGGGCACATACGGCAAAACGCTTTCAAGATCGTCCTCTGGATTGCTAGCCCACGCATCCAGTTCAGATGAGTCCTTAAAGAAGGGCTTCCTATGTTTACTAGGCAGGATCGTTGTGTTTCCGGTGAGAGGCATGACAACTAATTTCCGACGGTGAAACCTGAATTAAAATCTAATGCTATGAACCCTTGGGGCTTCGTCTTTTGCCGGTCTTAATCGTTACCTAGGGAGACGCGTTAGCGAGGAAAGTGTATGACTCGGAACCAATTCAACCCAGAAGCCATCTCATGGGACGAACCCGGCCCGGAGGAAGGTCGAACAACACAGGCTTTCATATACATTACACATGTTTCAAATCGGTACATAGCACTTGATCATACTTCCTAAGCGAATCCTCGGCTAACAATCATCTCTACTCTCAGTATTTGCACCAGCCATCGCTATCTGTGATGTAGTTAACACTTCCATCCGGTTGGGTCTGTCCACCGCGATTGATAGCGTCCGAAGCATAGTGGCAGTACTTGTACAGCGAACAAGTCAACAAGGGACTTCCATTCTGCCGGAAGAAGATTAGACAATCGTGAAGTGAAGGAGGCGGTCAGCCAGCCAGACCTTGCCATTGACGTCATGGTACGCTGATATGGTTGTTTTAGCACTACTGTCATGAAAGAAACAGGATCAGACATACTGTTCACAAAATTGCAGCCCTGAACGGTGTTGCACTTGGCAAAGCAGTCTAGTAGGAAAAAGGGTGAGTCACGTTCTGTAGCGCTTGAATGAACGAAATCTGTAGCGATACCTGCAACGCTGCTGACAAGGGTGTAAGTCAAGTAGTCACTGGCTTCTGTCGCTCCACTGAGATCGTAGAAGGTCTGCCTGTAGTACGGGTGGGGGGTTGCAATAGCTGCTGTAGCGAGGCCAGCGAGTACAAGAGTGAAATGCATCGTTGTAGGTGCTGTTTGTAAAAAGGCAGCTTTTGCTCCTGGTTAAATACTGGTCTAAGAGACTGTTTCGTTACCGTAGCCGTTCGTGACTCGTTTGGGAGTTTACTATGGGTAGGTAATAAGTAATTTCCGTACCTCACTAGAAATTGTTTCATTACAGCAACGGGACCCTTGATCATTGTCCCCCTGAATCTTCACAAGTAGTTACCGGTCACCGGACGTAGGGTGGGAGGTGCAGTTGATTGACAGGCGCTCACGGAAATAAAGGATTTCAGTGCTATTGGAAGAGACCTGGATAGTGCTGTGAGTGTGACATTTAAGAAATTATGAGACGATAGTAACATACAAATCCAAGCATGTGTAGGACAGTGAACTTGTATGTTTGTTTTGGGTAGATGTGTGGGCCGCTCTAACGGCATACGACCAATATGGACGGGTAGGAATAAGGGAACACCGTCGTACATCGTGTCTTCGCGGTACTTCCAAGCCGTTTAGAGACGAGTAATTACACCTGGAAACAACCTAATACCGAATGGCTGATGGTAAGAAGACCGCTCACACTGACGCTTGTTTTCGTAGTGCCCGTGGTTACTCGTGTTCGGCTGTTCGGGAACAGCGCGACGTGTTGGCGCGCGCGGCCTTGGATTGCCGCGTAATGAAGGCAAACGGTTCTTTGATATTTTTCGGATACGGATCTCACACATAGTCTCCCCTGGGCCTGACCAAGGGACTACATACCATAACCTTTGAATTATTCCTTTTTTGATGCCAATTTGTGCGTCCTAGGCTAACCGTATGTTGTCAGCCTTTCCCTTAGTTAGAGTGCAGGGACCGTTCATGACTATTTTTGGGAACGCATGACACATGTGAGGGATTAAAATATCCCGCGTCTCGGCGTATCACTCTTGTAGTTTCAACGAGGGGACATTTACATTCCAACACGAGGTCAACGGATGGAATTTTTCGCAATGATTGTCCGTAGCTCTCGAGTACCCAGACTCACCTGTAACATCAAGCGCGGAGAAAGGGTTATTGTAATGAAACACTCACTCACAATGAAAAAGTCGTACTCGAAGTCCAAGGGCGATAATCATACTTAGCTTAAACCGCAGTGAACCACAGTCGTAGAACCCAGGAACCTGATCAAAACCAAGGCACCAGTAGTCCATCAGGTAAAGGAAACTAGTACCTCGTTTTGACGTTCCTGGACGGTTCGTTGGAGGTTGGATGTTTTCCAAGAATAGGCTTTCCAAGAGAACATTCACAGACCACCCGTATCGTAAACGCTTATGCAGACCAAGATGACCAGTAGCACGCCGATGTAGTCACATGCTTTTCATAACTCAATTTATCGTAAACCTACAACAATTAATCCTGGCACTGGAAGGTAACGCTTCATACAAATAAGCGGGTCCCATACCATAATCACTTAAAAACCCTCAGGTTTATGTAACCTTACACCAGCCATCGCTGTCGGTGATATAGTCGATACTTCCATCGGGCTGCGTCTGGCCACCATAGTTAATAGCATCCGACGAGTCGTGGCAGTTCTTGAACAAAGAACAAGTGAGCTGGGGACTCCCGTTCTACAAAGGAGGATCAGAAACGCGCTGTCAGGATAGGAAAAATAAGTTTCACCTTTCCATTCACGTCATGGTAAGCTATCAAATTATTAGTATTACCATGTCGGGTAGTGAAAATAAACAAACGAGCATACTATTCACGAAACTACACCCTGTAACGGAATTGCACATCGCTAGGCATTCTAGAAAATAAAGCCGATCCCTTCAATATAGTTTCAAACGGAGTGTGCTAACCGCGCCTTACCTGTAACTGTATCAACAAGACCATAAGTCAAATAATCGGAAGCTTCGGTTGCGCCCGTAAGGTTGTTGAAGGTTTCATAATAACCATCCGTGGTTGGTGGCGTACGACTTGGGCAAAGGAACCCGAGATGCAAGATGTCCAAAAGAGTGCAAATAAGCTGACAAGGGATAAATGTGTTGGAATTAAGGGCGAATGTTAAGGAGTTCCTTACAGGAGTGAGGCAGAATAGTCCGGGGTGATTTCCGGGGTAGTTGCCATAGTACCAACCAGGCTGGGCGCCCACTACCCAAGGAGGGATAGGAGCATTATAATGATTACCGGCAGAAAAACCAGATGGTATTTGTCTCGCGTTGATTGTCGACGATGATACAACAATAGCGCTGCCGAGTCCGATAAGCAGAGAAGCAAGGCGCATTGTAGATGTCGGGTCTTCTTAAGAGTGAGCTGTAGGGGGAAGATAGAACAATGAATGGGATTTATACATTTTGCAACCATGTCCAGGCCATTGAAGTGAGAAGGCCGTTCAAGACTACTTGTAGAAACGCACGACACTCGTGTAAAAAGCCAGTGATCGGTAGCTCGGCATGTCACTCTTGCAGTCCAGCATCAGCTGAAGGCTGTCCAGGTCTACCCATTTATGGAGACGCATGGCACTCGTTGAGCAAGGAATTAAGATTCCGCGTCCCGACATGTCACTCTTACCAGTGTAACATCAGTTTCGACAAGGGGTAGCTGCGTGCCCGTAGGAGGTTAACGGATAAAATCTTCCTGACAATCATGCATAGCTCTCGAATGTTTAGACGTCTAGACTCATCTGCATATTTTCTTGCCCGACAGCACAGAATTATTGTAATATAGTATCCACTCAATAAAGTCAAGGAGGAAGGAAAACTCGCACTTTTGAGAGTATTGACTACAACGGCCTAACCCCCCGCAGAATCTCAGGGCCCCTCATCAGAACTCAGGCACCAGGAGTCCATTGCGTGAAATTGGATTGCGGCTTCTCTCATCACCACCAGTGGGAAAGTCACTAGCCACTGAAGAAGCTATGCATGTTATTACGCCCTGGCCCCTTTCGAGTTCGATCCAGTCTGCCTGAGGATGTGAAGACGCAAACTGCGTGGTCAATGCATCGGCCAGGCTTGCGGTGTCCTTCGTTCGTCGCCTCGGACGGGCCAGAGGCGTTAAGGATCAGTCAGCTGGCGTCGAGCCACGAGGTGAGGAGACACGCGCATATGCAACGTGTGATGTGTGACATCCACGTGCCAAACTAGACGTCACATCAATGACCACTGCCCCCTCCTTACTTCTCATTACCTATAGCACTTAAAATTTTCTTCTCCTCTTACGTAGCACTAGTTACGATTCGTATACAGTAGGACGCGAATATAAATAAAGTCAACCAAAAAAAGAAGAAAAAAAAAGATGTGTGACATCACAGCTTATCCACACTCCGCCCGGTATTTGGAAGAAATTTCTGCTGGCAGACGTTAGATTCGACGTTATCGTGGCACGAAAATGGTGTCCGGAGGCACGCTAGATTGACTGGTTGCCTATGAACCAGACTTGGTACTATGCACCCGAATCACAACTCATGAAGTAGGAATCAATCATCGGCACAATAAACATGGAAGGTGATCCAGACCTCACACCTTCACAGTACATTCGAGATCCGACGATAAGAGTATTACTTGGAGAAGTACAAAAGAATATACAGTCCAGAACACATGGACGATGTCGTAATCATAACAGTATCATGAAGTGAAGAGACATAAAAATACCTCTACCGTTTCTTCCCTGGAACAGTCTTGGTATACCCAATATCCGAAACGTACTCAGCTCCTTGTCTAACCTTTGAGAGTGGGGACACGGCGTCGAGTGGAACAGCGGAGGTCGGAAGCGTTATAGGATGTTGAACAACTTTGCGTGCTATTCTAAGACCACAATCTCGAGGAGCAACTTCACCACACTTAACGTGAGCCCTGTTACGATAGTCAGGGTCGAGTGTTCAGCACATAAATAGAAAACCCCGACCTAAGACCACAATCATCGCATTCCAATACTGGCTTCCAGCCGATCCGCTTCCCACACAGGTCACACTTCGCCATCAACAGTCCGCTAGAGAAGAACAATTCAAGTGGGTTCCAACTTGCCGCAACAGCAGCGACACCACCACCATCACCCGGGCCGGGAGATGCATCTCGTTTCTGCTTTCCGCCAGGCTTGAGAAGTGTAAATCTATGAACGAGCGGAGGAATAAAATTGCCGTAGAAGGAACGGACGGATCCACCTTCAGTGGCGAGGGTATCGGATATTATTGACGATCCAGTTCGGGGGGCGGTGTGGTAGGAGTCGAGAGAAGCGATAGACATGAGAGAGTATGTTCCGAGGATATCAGTAGCTTCGTGTGGATGGTGTGTATGAAGGTTTGTATCGGTAACAATGGCTGATTGCGTGCCGGACTGTGTTTCACTGTCCGGAGATGGTGGGAGTACCGCAGTGGGTATCGAGTTTGGATCAGGGGATGGTCTAATAGTGAGGACAGACGAAAGAGATGGGGGAGCTTGAGTTAGATGGGAACGAATTACTGATGTGCTATAATTTGAGCCAGAGGTTGCTTTATGTGATTCTAGTAAAGGTTGCTGAGCTAGACCAGATATTAGTCAAAGTCTCCGAATTACAGTACACTGTGCCTCACCATCGGAAGAGCTGTTCGAGTTTTCGCTGATGCCAACATTGGCCAATGCTTCCACTGCTTCGTTAAATTCGTTTTCGCTGTCGTCCGATAATACATCATCATCACCGTTGACTTTAGTATCTTTCCCTTTATCCATACCGAAGCTAGGTATCCGAGGAGCAGCGCCAGGGCGTTTCCCACGACTCATGAACTTAATGCTACCGAGATGCGTCTTGTCTTCTCTTTCCTCGGGCCGCGCAAGAACTTCTGTCTCTATGGCTGCTAATCGATCCAATATTTGGAGCGTTGTAGGCCGTTTCTTGGGATCAGGAGAAATACAGTCAATACAAAGATCTAGGAACCCTTGAGGGCATCCTGAGCTTGCATGTTGCCGTATCTCGTCAGGATCTAAGTCGAAGTTTGGAGGGTAGCGCTTAAAGTGGGTATCGTCGGCGAGATGGCGAGAAACGATTTCGCAGAAAATAATGCCAAGTGAAAAGATATCCGTGGGTAGGTCAAACTCGTTTCCGAGAAGAATTTCGGGTGACATGTATGCGTCGGTCCCACAGAACGTGAGTCGTTTTGACTCCTCTTCATTCCGTGCAGCTATGCGTGCGAATCCAAAATCGGTAATCTTAAGACGACCGTTAGAGGTGACCAAAAGGTTTTCTCCCTTCAGGTCGCGATGTATGCATTTGCGCGCATGGAGATACGCCAAAGCACGTGCAACGTCCGTGGCGAAAGAGACGCGAAGACGCCACGGAAAAAATCTGTACTTGTCGTGAATGTACGTCCGGACGTTACCGTTGTCTATGTACTCCGACACTATGAATATGCGGTTGTCGGGCGGAGGCGCACGGCTGAGGCCAATAAATAGGCATATATTTGGGTGTCTACATTCCTTCATAAGTCTCCATTCACGTTCGAAGTACTTGGCCACGTCGTAATCTGTGGATGGCAAAACCTCTTTGATAGCAACGTCGATACCCAGATACGTTCCTTCCGATGGCATAAATTCAACCCGTAAGCCTAGTCAAGGTGCTGCAGGTACCTTTATAGACCTTTCCAAATGAGCCCGATCCAAGTCTCTTCCAGTCACCTTTGATGTCCTGTGCAAGATGCTCGCCATCAGCCCGACGAAGCTCGCTAGGTATAATCCTGTCCAAACAGTGGGCTCGCACCTCATATGGAATAACATCAAAGGCCTCTGAATTCCGCGCCATGGGTAACGGTAGCACTGAGAACGTCTTGCTCGTCGTTGGCGGTGATGCCTACTGCTACCATATTTGGCGTCCTCACGTAATCATCTGTATTGGTAACATGTGACATGTGACACGTCACGTATCATTCCAGGGTTAAGTTACCTTCCGCTCACGTGTTCATGCACAGAGCCCGCGCCTCCATGATTGAATAGTCGCTGCGTTACAAAGAACAGATACATAACTCAATCAGCTATGAATAATTTCAAGTTGCTCTGTTTATCGAACTTGTCGGATCTATAGTTTTTCATGCCGATATAAAAAATGCTGCTCTGCTTTTCCGCCGGTGATCACTAATAAAGTACCTAAGGCAACCACCATCACTCCACTCCCGAGGAATTTCGCCAACGTTCTTCCTCACACATTCTTTATTGGTTGTGTTGAACTGGGCTACGGGTTTTATGAACTGCGGTGGACCGGTGAAGACAACGTCCGCTACTACTTAAACCATCACCGGACTATCATACATATGCATGTAGCTCTGCGGACACCCCGCTCCTCGCCGGCCCTCAATGGTGTCGTCTACAGCCTTCTCACTTTCCTTAAATCTCTTACTCCACAGCCTGCCTTAATGCCCGTGGATAGTTATTACGAAACCTTTCACAACCTTACTGGTGCAATTCAAGCTTCCGATTACTTGACTTATGATCTTGTCGAAACGATTGCAGGTAATTTCAAGGTTTCTGCATTAATCGGGATCGTATTAAAGATATTGGCTTTGTTTCCAGATTGCCAAACGAAGTGCGATTCTACCACAGGCTGCGGTTTCGTGAACAGTATGTTTATCTATTCATTCTCATCACTATCACTATCACTAATAGCCTATTAGCTTACCTGAACGCAAATGGCAAGGTAATAGCCAATTTCGCTATTCTGTCAGTACATTTTAATTTTAAATTTTATTTTAGCAGAATGGAAGTTCGTTACTCACATGCGCACTATTCAAGAACTGCCATGACTCGTTAGATGCTAATAACTATGGTGGTCAGGTGCAACCCGACGGAGGTCTTAACTATATCGCCAACAGTGATGGTTGGTGTCAGATTGGATAACCTTTTAGGTTCCTAGTGATTGTAGTGTGATGGTCTGCTTTTAAGTATTCCTGGGGTACTGAGCTAAACTTAGTCGTCACTCGTAGTAATAGGCCATCGACTGGCTTAGTAGTCTGCAACGTGCTGCCTGCGAACGTCGAAATGCTCATATCTGACAAATGTCGCATACAATTGCGATATATCACTTGGTATACGCGTCGTCGGCATGTTCTTCGTGCTGACCAACAGTATGACGCTACATTACGACGCCTTGTTGAGAAAATGTTTACTAATCTACAAAATCCTCCTTTAATAATCTTATCCACTGAATAAATCCGTGGCAGCTATAGCGATGTCGTTGTTTAGTCGCTGTGCAGGGACCATACGGGTTTGACTTACTATCCAATGTTTGGTACCCAGCCGTACTTAACTTTTGGTCGTGGCGTGTGAGGGATATGCATAGGTTGATGGCTCCAATAAGGCTGATGGTCCGGACGCGAGGATGTGATTAGGTACATAATCGTCGGTATGGATATCGAGCTGTGGCTCCAGCTCATGGCCGATTGCGACCGGTGGAATTGAGTCATTAGCATGGGATGCATCGAGCGCATCTCGTGCATTGTGTTATTTGTGACTTGGTTTCCAAAGTCTCTCATGTAGAAGCTCTGGTTAGTCCCGGCGGTCGTTACTTGGAAGCACAAATTACAAATCTTACTTAACGCACGATCACTGAAACGTAAACCCACCAAGTATCAAATCTTCTGCTGCAATATTGAACTTTTCAGCAAGTTGCTTCGCATGTTTAGTCAGGAAATCCCAAGCTTCAGTAACATCGCCCCGTTCACTGTGTTCTATTTGACAGTCAATTTGAGCGCCGAAGGGTATAGATATCGGCCAACTAAAAAAGATGATAACGCCCATGTATGGTATGCTTCGAATACGGCTTTTCACTCACCAGTAAACACCATCAGATGAGCAAAAATTTTGCATTTCGACATGTTGTATCGGTCTGTCTTCCCAGCAAAACTGAGATCCGTATGTACGGGCTGAGATGGGGATATTCGCAAGTCCATCTGAATATATATTTCCAAACTTGATAAAATCTGTGAACGCCTTGTCTTTGGGAACATATCCAAAGTCGCCAACAGTGAACTTATGAGGTGGAATACCAGACATCTCGGTCCAGGAAAACTTATGAATACCTGCTTCAAGGGCGAGCCGCCTCAATTCCTTCATAGTAATCTTTGGACCATCATTGAAATATTCGAGGTCGTCGTCATTTTCGAGAAGTTTGGTTGCAACTGGGACTGTTGAAGATGAACCAGCGGGAGAGAATAAGCCCCTTGCGAGTGATATAAGGTGAGCGATTTTCAATGGATCCTCATCGGCTACGACATCTAGAAGAGTCTGAGTGATTGGATTGACTAGTACAGTCAAAAGGACCTTGATAGTGTTCTAACTTGGATTGGATGGTTCCTCGTCCAGGGAGCATCTGAGAAATGTTTTCGTATTATTAGCATGATGCATAGAAAGCCAGAACAAAAATAACTCACATTCATGGTTGCCTGTACTAATGAGTGTGAAAGGTTGTAATTCCGCCATGATAAGCAGGTTCCTTCCCTAGCTGGCGGTAGACCCATGATTATCGTCCTCGATGCATTGACCCTTAAGTCAGATTTCTACGCAATAATTTGTTTAAATGGATCGGGATTCAGGAGCTATTGCATACTTCAACAAAATCCTGTAGTTGACCATCTGACAGGTTGAGTTGGCGCTGCAAGTACGTCGATGCATCCTATATAGGGGTATATAGCAGTTCGTCTTTTTCGAAAACACAGAGTAACCCACTGTGATATCACTATGCTTAATTTTACGATCAGATCCCAAATTAACATCCAGGAGCATTGACATACGTAGCGAGCAAGCATATTCAAACATGCAGCTACACCTTTTCTTTTCAGGGTATGATTTAAGATCTTGTCCGGAGCATTCGTTCTTACTGGAATCTCTCAGATCTATGATCGGTTCTAGCAAACGTAAAAACGTACCATCGGAGAGCAGAATGAATGGAGTTGGTGAGTGTTCATTTGAATATCCAATCATGTGAGGAAGATTTGGGTGGCTAAATTTATAGTCAATGGGTTTGCCTCGATCGGTAAGACTAGACGAACAAAATATTCTGCAACATTCTAACGTCATGCAGCCATCTCTACTTTCGTCAGTTGTGGCTGAAGAACACATAGAATGGCAATCACCATAGCTGCTCGGTTCTTCGAGCCTCCTTCGTAATATTTAACAAGCGACAACTGGCCACCGGCATCTGCAGCAGCTGTATCCGACCACCAGCCGCCCTTGATCTTCGAACGTCCAGTCAATTTAACTTCAGAAGGATGATATCTTCGGAACTGTGCGATAGTCGCAATAGAGGAAAATGGTAGAAGAAAGCATCCTTACCCCATGGTCTTCAAGGATAGTTTCTGAAATAAGAACTTCGTCTGCGTCCTGAATATCATTCAACTCAGACACTGGCGCGTTGTCGCTGGCAGAACTGGTTGAGGCCCCCGATAACAATGCGGCATACTGCTCGTCGAACGTATTTTGCCTCGATCTGTAAGTCGGAAGTTGGTCTGATTCCGCCTCTTCTTTGATGGGCATCTCGAGTTTGATTTTCTCTGCACTGGGCACTTCCGTCTTTCCAGATGAAACCATATGATTTATATCGATCAACATAGAAATCTAGAATATTTCTTGCCAATTGTGCAATCGGATCCATGTTTCTAAAGTACGAACCTGGAACATTTGTGCCGCATCACTCAGCTTCTTGTCGAAATCAGCAAGTGCTGCTTCAACGGATGCCCTCCGAATAAAGTGTTTAGCCCATTTTTCGTTCGCTTGCGCTTTCATAAACGTATGGATTGACTCGAGTGTTCTGGAACCAGTTGAATACAACACAGGACTAATTAACACGCAACAAGAGCATACTCTGTGTATTTCGTCAAGTTCCTCAGAAGGGAGGGTGGTGTAGCGTCCCATCTGTCCTGCATGATGTCATTGAGGTCGAGAAATATTTGTACACAACGATGTGCCAGACTGGTACATTGGTCCATCGCTAATCAAAATGCCATAAATTCTGTTAAAAAATTACGCACTTTGCACATGCCCTTTTGTTTTTCTTGCAATGGCCGCGTTAAATATAAAAGCGTCATACGGTACAAGATGGCACTGACTTCAATAATCTAATCGGCGCCATCAGCACAACAACTAAGAGGATAATTGCTCGCGTTATATGCTATACCTGGACCATCTCGAGAATGACCAGTAGTATGGACGCTGTTGCAACGACCGGTGGGAACGCGGACAAAGTGCTCAATTCCTTCGCGAGTGTCGACGTTGTGACAGCAATACTTAGCACATCATCCTTCTTGAGTCCGAGTTTCGGCATGCGTATGATGCGCAATGGCATGGTTGTCGCCAATTTCTGGAGCTTGCAATGTAATTCCCCTGACCTGTTCAGTTGAACTTTCTTTACACATTGATAATTAGATTCTCACGCCTGTCAACTTTGAATTTGGGCGCCGCTCTACCTGGTTCGTAAAGTAAATGGACAGAAAATGTTATCTATTGCGCACCTATTATACAAATGTATATGTAAACAATAATTGATGCTAAGTCCCGTCCTGAATGAGCCTATGTACAAGATGGCAGACGTGCTGTAGCTTTATTTCATTCGGCCATCACAGATTTTTTAGTTCGCCAACTCTAATGCACGGTTCCCTTCCAGCCACAGCATTGCTTCTGCTTCAGGTCAGACATTTAATCCAAAAAACTGAATTATCACGCGCCTTGTTAAGTTGTAGGAGCCACCTTTCTAAGCGCCTTTGGTAAATTTCCGCATTCTTGGCACCAGGTAAACCTAAAATCATTGGCCATTTGTTCCACGCCAGTTTCAACATCTACAACGTTCGCCTCAATTCCAACATGCTTTGGGTACAGGTTAGTTGGAGAGCAGGGGAAAAAGAAATGGACGCACTACGATTATCGGGAACTGCTCTATAGATGAATTTGAGAGGTCAAGCGCGCTATCGACCAACCGGGCCTCGAATGAACATGCTTGCATTGGTATACCCAAACTGAATGGCAGGTCGAGGCACTCGTCAAGATGCCAACGACACAAACCTCGTATGCCAATCGCATTTAGTAACCACCGAATATTTTTTGATCCACGGTGCACCATATGGAGTTCTTCTACCTCCTCGGAGAAAACGGAGCGCGATGGAACGTCGATTCTTTTTTTTCGTGTCCGCAGCGACGAACGTCCAGTTGACTGATCGTTATGTGTCGGAGGGGATAGTTGACTAACGTTTACCGAGATCGTACAGAGCACTGTCCTCCAGTGTTGACACAATCGGGGGGATTTACCTTATGGGCTAGGTCCGTTTGAGTCGGCACTCTGGCAGACATCGAAAAATAACCTAAGCAATCACTAAGTAAAGCCACTTTTATGGCAACCACCAAAGAACTGTTTCCTGTGTAAATGACCCGCCCACGTTCATTGAGCGTCGCGAGCGTATCGAGCCTAATGTGTTCGCGAGTGTACACCTGTCAACGGAAGCAGTAGCGATATAAAAATCCTCTCTCATGCATTTGTCCTAGAGTCTTGGATGGTCCCAGATGCGTTCATATACTGCTCCAGTAGTTCAGGTTTGGAGCCAAAAGAAAGTATTAACTCAGAGTACGTTTTGATCTTTTGCGCCCGGGTCACCGTAGACTCCCCCAAGGATGCATCGGCGGCCTGTGTAGAGGGTGAACTGCTTCCACCCAACGCATAGTCATCCGCATCGGCATAACACTGTCAAATAAACATCAAAATAGAGTTCTAGGTGGTCAAACAAGTCAGACTGGATGTGGAAACGTGCTGCAACATGCAACAGCTTATCCATCGACGCGTGACGATGGAGGGAGGCCTGTACTGGCACACCAAGTATCTGTAGCATAGTGTACAAAAGGATTACGGACGTCCCGTATTCCTCCTTCAACCTACTGAGATTTTATCTGATTGGCCCTAAAGGGCAGGTGAAACACGTTGGTGCACATTTATTGAACGTTCAATCAGAAACTAGTAAACTGAAACGAGGATAAATGAGGACACCCCGCAGTCGTTGGTGCACAAATTGCTACATAGCGCACATCTTGGTCAACCCCTTACTCATTTAAATCAAGCACCATGCCTTTAAATGGTTATTGCAGCCCGCACTTTGGTGCTTGCCCGACTAACCCCAGCCAGAAATCTTATACCGTTTGTGGACCTGGAAACATCAAGATAAGCATGGATCCGCTTTGGTTGCCACTGGTACGCTGATKCGAATGTAGATCATTCGATCAAAGGTTGCTCGAGCCACGTGGCCAGCTTGTGCGAAAATCCACTGCGTAACTCAGAACCACCGCCTACGTCGGATGACACCGTGTCAAGTAAGGTTATCGCCGACACCATCGGTCGTTCCCAGTTCAAATAGGCTTGGCGGTTATGTTCTCACACCCAAGTGCTCACAGTGTGTCAAGGGTGGGGCCGCCCAGTTCGTAAAGATATTCCATGGAGTTATCGATTGCGCAGCTATTACACAAATGCGTCTGTAGGCAGTAAATAATGCTAAATCCTGAACAACGTCAAAATAAGCTTAACTACGGGATGGCGGACATACTTGCGTAATATGTATACATAGTCGTTCCTCTAGCTTTACTTCATTCAATCATCTCGTTCGTTGCCCACGAATCTCATTGGCTAACTCTAAAGCGCGTTTCCCTTCCAGCCACAGCATCGCCTCTGTTTCGGGTCAGATATGCGACCCCGGGAATAGAATTATTGTGTACCTTGATAAGTCTTAGGAACCACCTTTCTAGGTGTCTTCGGCGCCTTTCCGCGTTCCTGGCACCAGGTAAACCGAAAATCGTTTGTAGTTTGTTCCAGGCCAGTTCTAGCATCTACAACATTCGCCTGGACTCCGACGTGCTATAGGGATATGTTGATTAGAGGCTAGTGTGAATTTAAACGGACGTACTACTATTGTTGGGTACTGCTCCGAAGACGTTGTATAATGAATCTGAGAAGTTAAACGTAGTATCGATCCTATGGCAACTGGTCGAGTAAACGAGATTCCATCCAAAGAGAGGAACCTGACTGGGCCTCGAGTAAACATGCTTGCATTGGTATATCCGAGCTGAGTGGAATAGACCGAGGCACTCGTCAACGTAAGACCGGCCCGAGATGCCAACGACACAAACCTCGTAAGCCAATCGCATTAAGTAACCGCCGAATATTTTTTGATGCATACTGCACGTAAAAGTCACAATCAAATTTCTCCGCCGATCAGATCAGAAAAGCACGTATACGTACTTGCGTTCTTGTGGGAACATTAACATTGTCTTCTCCACTCTCGTATCTCCCATCCAAACCCGCTCGTTTAGGATCGATTCATTAGTAGGTTTGTCCTGTCCGTAAGTAAGGAAGAACGTATGGAGTTCTTCTGCCTCCTCGGAAGTGGGGGGGACACGTGAGAGAGAACGGAGCGCGTTGAAACGCCGTTTTTCTTTCGTGTCTGCGGCAATGAATATCCAGTTGGCCGATCTTCGTTTGCAAAGGGAGGGACAATTGACTTACGTTTACCAACGGCATATAGAGCGCCCTCTTCTGGCGTTGACACAACAAGGGGGTTTACCTCATGAGCTAAATTCGTTTTGGCATCCCGGCAGACCATTGAAAAACGGCCTGAGGAATCACTAAGTAAAGCCAAAGCCTCGTTTCGCGATGACTGGCTTGCCTAATAAAACTGTCTCCTCTGGTTGGTTCATCTCGATATGTTCCATTTTTACGGCAACCTCCAAGGAGCTGTTTCCGGTGTAAATGACTTGTCCGCTTAGCCGTAAATCACGGTTCGGGTTGACTGGGGCAAGCATATCGAGCCTAACATACAAATTAGTTTGTTAGTTTCACCGGATGAGAGTATGCGCCCACCTGTCAACGGAAGCAGTAGCGATATAAAATCCTCCCTGATGTATTTGTCCCAGAGTCTTAACATCCGGACCTAACATATGCTTGTACCCAATGGATCCCGCTAATGAATCCAGATGTTCCATTAACCTGCATATCCGTATGGGTGCATTACGTAAGAAGGACGTAAAAGAAGGACCAACCTTCCGGTCTGAACCCCCCCAGATGAGTTCGTGTACTGCTCCAGCAGTTCGGGATCGGAACCAAAAGGGAGTATAAACTCAGAGTACGAGTCATCCATCTTGCGAGGAGTTAGTGATTTTTGCTCCGTTTGCGCCTGGACCACTATGGGCCTGGCTGGGATCGCATCGTGGGCGTGTGGATGAGACGAACTGAGGAGAAGTGCTTCCGCCCAGCGCATAGGCATTCGCATCGGCATAACACTGTAAGAAAAACATCAAATCAGGGCCAGACAGTCAACGCAGTAGACATACCTGTGGTGTCTTGGATCGGAGCGCTCCCCTACAGGGCGCAAAGCTCAGTTCAATTGTTGAGATGATACGAAGGCTCATGGAACGTACTGGCAACGCGCAATAGTTTATCCATCGATGCGACATTTTCATGTTCGTCTGCAATGGAGCGCGAAATTTCCGGAGTGAAG
Organism: Amanita polypyramis BW_CC; assembly: GCA_001691755.2. Classification (NCBI taxonomy): domain Eukaryota; kingdom Fungi; phylum Basidiomycota; class Agaricomycetes; order Agaricales; family Amanitaceae; genus Amanita; species Amanita polypyramis. The sequence goes on along the minus strand of JNHY02000070.1, from coordinate 2,724 downwards.
CTTACGTAACTTGCGAGCAACCGCGCGCCAACCGATCTACGACAAAGAGGTGGCAGCCTAGTTGATTTTGCAGGCAAACGAAGCATCGGCATCGTCCAGAACAAAATTGAGAGTGAAATAGATTGATCCTAACGGGGGTGGTGGTGTAAAAGCAGAGGTCGGAAGGGGGAAGCTGATTTGTCAGTAGTGCAGGTTAGGACAAGTCGTGCAGTCGTATTAGATTTGTCTGCCTGGACAGACCATATATACCTTCGCGCATTGTCCTCTTACGTTAAGGAGATAGGAGATTTCCGTAAAAAAGCACAGCAACCACAGGTGACATAGCGTGGAAGTGGGAGATGCTCGAAGCTTAGACTCCGAAGATAGGAGATACCAGACCCTGTTCATGTCATAGGAAATAGTTCGGCGCGCAGTGACTAGATGATTGTCCCCATGGAGCATCGTTCGCTACCCTCAGACAGAGAACCCCATGCGGCCACTGTCCTGGCTGGTCCAGTACCTTGAAGGAGCAAACTATCACCGTAATCCCAATATACCATTCCACAGCTCAATTCCTCCACTTGTGAGGTCCTTTGGTGGGGACAGAGTAAGGGATGCTGGGAATAATGGGATGGTAGACGAAGGGCGCTATCCCCAGTCGGGCGATAATCGTACTTACGTAAGGACAGAAACGGCAGGATCTGACCCGACGTCATCGTACCTCAGGGCAGTGCAAGGGACCGCTCAAGCGCAACCGGCGGACTAAGATGATCATCCGCCGCAACGGACTAGAGCTTCGGTTGCAAAGAAAGGGCCGACGGCGCGAGACATATACCGGCGGGCCACTGCTCCCCCAAGGAAGGTCGTTTGTCATTACGACCCGATGTTACACGCTGGCTCGGAATACATGTTCCCTCACACTCAAAGACTTAGACACAACCCGATACGACGGGACACATAATTACCATATCCAAGACATAAGATAGTACACTCAGGCAGCCAGCGTTCCCTTGTTGAATCCCTCCTCGGGTTCTTCAACTTCAAGGGTTAATCACGAGGTGTTGAAATTCCAGAAACCCTCGTTAGACCTAATGTCAAAGCCAGGAATGATTTGAATCTAAAAACAAGATGTCAATCAAGTATCCGGCGCTCATAGTGAGCGGCTCACATAAGGAGCAATGGTCGAATTTTGAGCCCAGAATAGGTCTGGACCAGCGGGGTAAACACTGACAAAAAGTATATTAACATTGATATGCAAGACAACTTCACCAAGACGTACACGTAACCAGAAGAGGTCTTTGCAATTTGCCAAGGGAACTCGTTGTTGACCCAGGTAATGCTATTGCCCGATGTAGCACTCTAACAAATAATTCAATCTCTGCTCGTACCTCACAAATGACTTACACTTACATCTATGCCAATGTAATAGCCAGATTGTGCATCATAAATAGTACTGATAGTATGACTAGCCGAATCGGGGGAGGGATCAACGGTTAATGTCTGTCAGAAATTTGTATGAGCCAAGTATACAGTAATGCTAAACATTACTTGCCAAAGGACTGTCGCTGCCAGTTTGAACAGGACTACCATCGGCCTGGTTAGCGTTGACAATGAAGGTATTGGTGTACACGCTAGAAATGGTGAAATCACCGGCTTGGGCAGCGACAAAGCCGACAAGAGCGAGCTGAACGAGTAAAAAGAGCTGAGTACGCATAGCTGTTGAGATTTCCCAGTAAACCAAGGCAGGGGAGACGGACCTTTATACATTTCACTTTTTTCTTCCCTTGATGGATAACAAGAGGCTAGGCCGTCTCGGGTTTTGGACAAGAACTAGCCCAAAATTGGCCAACACCTTGATCATAGTTCGAAAAAAATAAGGTCAGGTCAGCCAACACAATAACACTATTATATTCCCTGATTGGCTGTTTCCATACTTTGGTTCACCTGAACAGTACCCACTACTTCCACCAAAAGTCCTCGGTATCCCTGGGAACAGAGTTCACTTTGCATCAAACATACCGTAAGAAACTGTGGAGCGACACACTTATTTCCGAGACGGAAATATGCTACAGGTTAAATGTTCTTCATTATCCCATGGGAGACGGTCACGAAATCGCTAGCCGGAAGTGTCTGGCTGTCGTACAGCACGCGTCGTCGCTAGCTATTCCTACTTCACAGGGATGGAAAGATCTGGTCATAAGTATGGCACACGCATAGCGCACTAAACATTGCGATCGTGCGTCGTCTTGAAATAGCCATGCCGTTATCCTGTCTGATCATACATTGATCAGTTTACGTCAAAATATTTTGATATATATATATTTAAATCAAAACGCAATCGTAAAATATTTTGATATTGATGGATCTCATTGACATTCAGCATGATGTCTAAGTAATGCTTTTTTTTTTTTGAATCATAAGACAAGTATACTGTGGAGTAAGGGATACAAACATTCAAATACTGTTAAGAGTAATGGGTTTCCCAACAAGTAAAGGTATATCTTGCCAGGATGTGGCCTCCACACCCAAAGATTTGAATATGCAACAGAGCATATGCAGCATATGCTATGCTGCTGCATACCAGTCACAACATAGTATATTCAGATAATCATATTCTTTGAGGAATATCACTCCCAGTCCTTTTAAGATCCCCAATACTGAAAACCCTCATTATCACTGATGTCAGGACCAGGAATAACCCCAACCTAATAATCAAGATGTCATTCAAGAATTTAGCATTGATAA